>JAGFZM010001022.1:370340-409093 GCA_017657215.1 Limnothrissa miodon | reverse complement strand
CATGCTTTACACTCAGTCCATATTCACAGGAATATGGACTGAGTTTAAAGTAGCCTATGTTAAGCATGTTGAGTCACCATCTTGAGCAAAGGAAGTCAATCCCACATCATATTTAACATGTAGGGTCACATTTGGGGTATAGGCTTACACCCACAAAATGAAAACACTTCTTTTCATACATTCCCTGAAATGCCTTGCATGTAAACATGTTAGGCCACAGCCATCTTTGTTGGCCACAATTTACACAATTTTAGTAAGTAAACTGGTTGACTTCATCTGTGGACATCTTGAAAAATAGGCTATTGTAACCTTTTCAACAATTAAAAAGAAATGCACAAATCAATATTTAAATCCTCGTTACTTAATATTTGTCAGCCTATTCTCCAAATGTCGTAGGCCTACCTCACATACATTCTCTTATGGAACATGCAAAATAACTAATTGTTGCAACTCAAAAGACAATTTTTTGGTGTGTAAACAGAATTCATAAATTGTCATTTGGGGTAGGCTAGCCTGTAATAATTGCCTAAAGTTTTTGGCTTAACTCATAACTTGTAATTAGATAGATAGATAGATACTTTATTGATCCCCAAGGGGAAATTCAAGATTATACTAAAGTCCTCCAAACAAACAAACTTCACCCTGAAAACATTAATATTAATATTATTAATATTAAGTATAATGCCCTAAGCTTACTTGCACTTTTTTACTTATCATTACCTTATTGTTTAATGAACTGTTGAACTGTTTTGTTGTGCATCTGCACTTTATTGTTGTCAACGTCTACGCATGGGACAGGTGTGAAACATAATTTCGATTCCTTTGTATGTCAAGTACATGTGAAGAAATTGACAAATAAAACTGACTTTGACTTTGACTTCAACTCAAAAAGGTTTGGTTTGCTCAATATGAATTCAGTGTATTAACAACAATTTTGGGTGTGCTATTACAGGTGATCTAACTTACTGGGGCTGTAGTCTTTAAATGAACACTCAAATAAACATAACCACACCAAACCTCGGCCAACCAATCAACAACAAGATGGGAGGGTACATGCATTAACTCCCACCCTACACTTAACATTGTTGCCGATTGGTTGGCTGTTGTTTTGGTTTCAGATCCTTATGCTCCAAGTGTTTGTTTGAGTATACCACTCAGGTTTTAGTATTGCAGCCCTTGTGTTGTCTATTAAGAGTTTTTTTTTTTTTTCAAGAAAGTTAGCCAATCAAGGGAGATGCCTACGACTTAAAACAACAAGCTAATAATCAGGCTAAAATCCTGCAAAATCTAATTGAGCATCTTTAAAGCCCCATGCGTGTACATAAACCCATCCATAGCAAGCGCTAGCAAGACAGCCCCTGGCACTGCCCATAGCACAAGCTTGAAACACAAGCCAGTGATTTAGCCCATAAGAAGCTGTGCCAATGAGGTGAATATGACTTGTGTATGTAATGTAATGCTATGATGCCTATTTTTAGTTGTATTATAGGCTATTTGCCAAGCCTAAAATGCCTTATCTTGTGTTATAAACTTTGTAAAGATTTATTGTGTTCTAAATCTTTGGCCCTATAGGCACTGGAGATATCTTCACTCCTAATTACTCCAGTGTTGTATAAGCTATCTGAAAGACTGGGGTAAAAGTACGCTACAAAAAATACCTTTGGTATAGTTCAAGTCTTCTAATAAAGTCTAGAAGTATCTTTTTTGTATTTAAGTAGGTAAAGTAATCTTCTGCTCTGAAATGTACTTAATGGAAGTAAAAGTACAAGTGAGCCAAACAAAGTCTCGTTAAAACATGTATCAAACTTTAGAAAATGAAAACTTGTGCCTCACATGTCAAGGTTGAAACCAGAATTTGTAGTTTACGTTGCAAATGCTGCAAAATAGTTGTATAAAAGTGTGCAATTAACTCAGAAAATAAAAAGTAAAAGTAAACATTGACAGTATACTTCCAAAACACCCCATAGTGTTTTTTGCAAACTATTTGATCTGTCTGTAAAAATATTAATCGCATGAAGTTTGAAACTGCTCTGCCCATAAACTGCACAGACCCCAAAAGAGGCACAGGGGATCACAACATGAAAGATGAGAGCCAGACAATTATGTCACAGTCTCTGCCAAACAGCAAATCTTTATGACTGTATTAATGTATTAAGTTATTATTAAGTCTTTTTAATTGCTCTCCTTCAGGTTCTGTATTGCCAATGACTTGCAAATTTTGACAGATTGACTTGAGACAATGATATGTGTGAATTAATAATTTTAGACTATTCAGCTGCAATAGACATAAAAAATGTTCTAAATATTTAAATGTTATGAGTATTAGCCTGCCTTTTGTGTTTGTGTGTGTATGTGTGTGTGTGTGTGTGTGTTTGTTTAATGTTAGCATGTGTTGTAAATGACTGAAATATAGTGACATGTAAAACAAGTGTCATCATACAGAGATATATATAGAGAGACTGTGTGTGTATGCATTTATGTGTGAGTGAGAGAGTGGGCGATAGAGAGACCGAGTCTCTGTGTGTGTGCATCCAGCGACAGCGATAGAGAGAGAATGATAATGAAGATGAGGCAGCCAGTGAAAACCGCCAGGACTCGCCGAAAAGAGGCAGAGGCTGGGATTTCTGACCTTAAGACGTCTGTGACTGGTGAGCTGGGCTGTGCAACACAACATGAAAACACAGTCTCCAAATCCTCAGACAGCCTTTTCAAGAATCTGAAGAAGACTGGCCACACTACTGAATTGGAGGGGGGGCTAGTCTCTCCCAATTCATTGAAAGGGCTCATGGAGAAATCAATACAGCCTGCAGTACCTTTTTCTGGCAAAATGTTGCCACATTTTAGCAGAATCACAAGCAACAGGTTTGTAAAGATGAAGTTGAAGTGAAGGTGAGTGGAATTCAATACCCATTTTGCCTTTTCTTCTGTTTTTTATTTTACACATTCCTCATCTGTAAACACAACATCTTTCTCTCCCCTGTCACCTGCTGCTTGGAACAGCCTGTGGCATCCACAACATGTCTATCTCTCTCTCTTTCCCATTCTCCCTCTCTTACTCCCTCTTTCTCTCCTCTGTGTCTTTAGTCGTTATGTCGGTTGCTATCATTTTCAGTCATCATCCATTCAAGCAGCCACATTCCACCCGTTGTGGCATAATGAAACCCCACAATGCATGCGAGTGCCACTTGCAAGCAACAGGTACAAAGAGCTTTTCCCCTTTCTCTTTATGAATCGGCATACACTGTCTGTGGTGGATATTCTTGGTGATATAGCCTAATCTGTGATACATTGTAGAGACACATTTAACATTTGAAGATATTGAATTGAAATGCAGTGCAGATTCTTTTGTTGTTGTAGCTCACTGTCGTTTCTGTTAAGCTGTTTATGTTTTTAGTGTCCTCTCTATTTTTAACAGCATGCAATTTAACATTCCTTGTGTCTGAATACATCGAAACATTCATCATATTGGCATGGGTAAAGGGGCAAGCATGAGTATTGAGTTACACAATCACACATTATTTGATTTTTTTTTTTTTTTTGCAAAGTACAACACCATTACTCAACTACTGCCTACTGATGATGTATCAAGTTGCAAGCTCATGCTTTTATAATGGACTAATGTTCAGATTTTAATCTGCCAGCGGCTTTTATGTGAAATATTTTTTTTTATAAATAGAGCCATAATATTAACAGAACAACTAACCACAGAAATAGTATTCCTCTGCGTTTGTCTCTCTAGCCTGATCTTAACCGCAAGAAGATGAGCAGCCACTACAACCACTCTCTGGCAGCTATCAGTGGGAATGACGGCATTGCTCACTCTTTGACACTGGAGCAAAAGACAGCCTTTGCATTTGTGGGCATGCTTCTGGTATTTCTGGGTCTTCTCATTGTGAGATGCTTCAGAATTTTACTGGACCCTTACAGCAGCATGCCATCGTCTAACTGGGGGGACGGGGTAGAGGGTCTGGAAAAAGGAACCTTTGAATATGCTCTGACATGAGCCAACGCCCCTCCCTGTCAACTCTTGTTCCATTGCTATTCCGAAGTCTCTTTCTTCCAGACAAAGCCTTGCCAAGAAGCTGTGCCCCAAATATGACAGGCTGTGAAAGTGTGACTACTGAATATGTAGTGAGTTCAGTGAACTTCATCAAGCACTTTTGTCAAAATACATGGTTTGGCACAGACATCCTGCCTTCTGACTGTTATTTTGGAACCTGACCATCAATGTGACAGGTGGTTCCTCAGAGACATAAATGGAAGATAGAAGAGACGGTCTCAGGGAAATAAGCAATGGCTGATGGCGTATGGAGATTTGCACATGGCTGCACTGTTTTGCACAGTGGCAAAGATAAGATATGTATGTAAATGTCTGTTTGGTAAGCATTCCAAGTGCAATCTTATCTAGTGATGTTCTACGCCTTTCATCTAGGTAGCTGCTGTATGAGGTGAATATCTGGGACATAAAGCATTTATAGTGTCTCTTAGTATGTTCACTGTCGATAGAGATAACTCAATTCTATAGCACTGTTTAACATGCTGTATTCCCATGTCAAATTTGAGCAATGGTATAAGTTACTTGTAGCAATTGTGAATTTATGGTGTATAGAGAAATGTCTGTCATTATGATGTAGGTAGGTGTCAGATAGGTAATGCATGAACTTGTTTTGCTGAATTAATTGTTTTATTATTTTGTTAATTCAGAATACATTTTACCCTTTATTTGAACCTTTTCTGGATTAACAGGATATTAAAGTCATAAATTCAGCAGAACAGGTGTTTTTTTCTGTAAGTGCATTACACTGCCGGACATTCTGTCATGGAAGTTGGGAAACATTCCCAGAGAAATTAAAAAACGCCCAGAGACTATACAAATGTTACGTGACATTATGTTAGACCATCATTCACTTACAGCTCATGTTAAAAAAACAGGACTGTAAAATTGTCTCATTGAAGATGTGCTGTCAGAGAAATATGTCGTTATCTCACCAGAAGAAAAGGTCACTTCAATTATGGAGGTGGGATGATGCCATCTTTAAAATTCTCCCTGAGCCTCCACTGAGAGTGTAGGGGTAGCCAGACCCTCCAATGAATTACCCTTAAATAAGAAATGTCTCTGCATGTTACAAGATACCAGTACCAAAGTCGGCCCTACTCTACTAATTGCAAATGACAATTAAAAGCCCAGCCCTCTCCTCTATTTGGTCCCAAGTGTGGAATGAAACTCTCTGATGTTTCTTGTGCTGTGAGCTTGCCTTACTGTGACCTTGTACGGGGTTATGTGCCTTCATGACTTAAATGACCGTTAGACTAGTAAAGGAAATTCAGTGAAGTGCTCTGTGTATGTGACACATTATGAAGTACTGCTCCATGCTGTCCACATCTGTGGTTTTCAGAGCTCATCAGATTTGTGGACATCTTGTGGAATAAAGCAACTTGGTCATAAAAACCTTCCATTGTCAGTGTCCATTGACTGCTTCAGCTACATACAATATAAACACATAAAACATGTTCCTAATCCACAACATCCAAGAACCAGTGGCGTACAGGTTGTAGCATGTGACAAGATGTTTCAAATTTACATAGTTGACATATAAATAAAATCCATTGTCTTTGGACAAGACCACAGAAAAATAAATAAATCTAGCCATGTGTCTTCCTGTATGCGTACTGCTCTCTCTCTCTCCCCCCAACCCTCTATGTTTGTCTGACACTCCCATCCGTTGCCTGAGCCACAGGGTAGGCTCTGCTCGGCTGCCTGCTCAGACAGCAGCATGCAGACTGGCTGATAACAGAGTGCCTCCAAGACCCTTCAGCTGGGGCCTGTCAGTCAGTCACAGGGTATATGCAGCAGCCGCCATCACTGTCTGGCTTTATGCAGCACCCATCTGAATGTGTCCTCGGCATACACGTCCCCACTTGGAACAGTTGCTACCTTGAGTCCAACTGTGTGCCAATTAGCTTGCAATGGGACTCACAAATCACATTTGGTCATTTGAGAAAAAAAGGAAACATGGGTGGTGGACACTAATGATTAGGAGTTGAACTGTGGACTTAATTTGTTGTAGGCTAATAAATGGATCTACCCTGGGTCACCTTGTAACCTTGGCCTTTGTTTCTATTTTCAAAACAACAAATTGTATTCTTTAAGGACAATGACTAATAACATCTAGTTCAATTCAATTAATGCAATCGGTCTTCACTGGAAACATATAGTTTGTAAGTTTTCCGCTGTAAAGTGGCTGATCAATCAATAGACCTAATACGGCAATTCTATTCCATTTCATGCTTGGATGATAGTGAATTATGTATAATATGTATATAAACATTTGAGAGTTTCATTTGAGGGATTTGCCATATGTTACAAAGGGTCAGTTGGAGGACATTGGAAATTTTTGCTATATTCATCAGAAAATAGAGGAGGAGATATTCTTGGAGCGTTGTGGTAATTAGGTAATAAGGAAGCATTCTTGCAATGACCCTCTCACAAAAAAGCTGAAAGGTCACAACTTGAAGAGAAATGCCTTAAGCATGTTCCTAGTATATGTGGCTTCACATTAACTTTTGTCAGCACCCAATATCCCATGTGACACTTATTGTTGACAGAATGTTCAAATTCAGCCATCCTTCATTTTGACAAGCCAAATATCATTACATCACAAAAACATATAACTGAAATCATAATCATTTAAATGTGACTGTATTTATAACTGACCACAAATCTGCAAATGTGTATTAATAAAACATACCTACAGGGTTGTGGCATAAACAACAGCTAAAAAAGATGCAAGACAAGATATTGTCTTTGATTTATCTAATATATCTTTAAGAAACCTAATTTTAGCATGTTTTGAGTGTTATTGTTTGTGTTATTGTTGAACATAATAAATAGTGATAGAATGAAGACAGCAACACATACTTTTTTTTGACAAAACACACAAATGACACAAGACAAACAAGGAAAACGAAAAAAATAAGCTGTTCCTGAATTATATATGCTACAATAAAATAACAACTGTTGACATTTTAATAAAAATTTAATAAATACAGTATTTCTCTGTAAAAGGTGATCGAAAGTATTTGTTTGTGCCATCTGAATAATGTCAGACATAAAGCAGCCACTGCCCAATTGTTTATGTAAACGCTGCAGTGACTGTACAGCATGTCAGATAAGCTTCCACACAGGCTGAATTACAAAGAGTAACAGAGTGGTAATATTTCAGTTTCTGTACTCCAAATCAAATACTAATAAATGCATCATGTTCATGTAACCAAGCATGGTGTATGACAACGAAAGGAGGGGATATACATTTTTAAAATATTCACTTTTATTCATTTGCTCCATGGAAAATACTGACTGGAGTTGTAATTGGAGTTGTAATTGGAGCTGGCACCTTGTCCAAAGCCATGTAGAATGCCGGCAATAAAACGCAAAATGACAGGACAACATGTGCCTATCTCCTTGCACTTCAGACAATAGTATTAATAATCGATAAGAACAACTACACCTGTAAGTGTCCTTATCTTTTTTATTTGGCCTTAATGGCCCAGTTAATTTTTAATCTACTGCTGAGTCCTCTTTGATGGAGCAAGGACATTTTTGACACCCTTTGCTCAAGCCTTTAAGGGTTGATCCTAAGGTTTGGCCAATGGCTTAGGCTCACTGAAGGAATATGAGATAGAGAGGGTATATAAACACATGCCCAAGGGTCACTACTACTTGTCTGAAGACCGCGTTTAAGGAATACACATCAAGTTGACCTGATTGCACCTGTACCATGCTGTTGATGAACTAACTCAACATAGTGCATTATTTTGGTGCAAAAGTGCATCTTTTAAATAGAGTTTCTTTTAACCTTCAATCAGGATTTCAGAACAATAACTAGTGAGGCTTCATTTCACCTCATTTTTATACATTGACTGACTAACTCAATCTACAAATAACAAGGGTGACCATTTGAAGATGGAGAATCCGGCATTTGATCCGCCAGAATATGAGGAAACTGAGCACAGAGACATTAGGCCGTCAGTAATCAGTGCCTTTGGCCATGACACACTAGACCGAGTGCCCAACATTGGCTTCTATCGCAATGCCGGTAGTGTCAGCGGTCAGCGGGCTGTTCGGCCCTCGCTGCAGGAGCTGCATGACATCTTCCAAAAGGTATGGCTCCCCTAACACTCCCACTCCAAAAAAATAATGCTTACTTTACTGATCCAGTTGTCAAGCATCAAATCAGTTTGGACAGTAAACACCACCAGTCACTTTCATGTAAGTAGTGCTTACTTGAAGAATTTGTGGAAACTCATTGTTTTATTTTAGTTAAGTACACATAATTATTCTCTTTCAAGTTATGTTGACTTAAGTTGTAAATATTTAGGCTCTGGTTTTGGGAATGAGAACATTTGCCAATCAGTATATATTTATAACCAATTAAGGTGTTTGCTTATTTGCAGTGGTTTATTTCTGTCCACACAGAATGAATGACTTTACAACGTCAATATAATTTTGCAAGTTTTGCTGAGCACATGATTCTTTACTTATTACTTGTTTAAAAGATATATATATATATATATATATATATATATATATATATATATTAAAAGGTTTTACTTTTGTTACAATGTAGCAGAACTTAAAAGAGAGTATGTTTATTAATACAGTTTTTAAGTAGTTTTTTGCAATGTACCTACTGCCTATAGCTGGAGACTGTGATAAAAATGTAGCCTAATGTCCATACAGATAAAATAAACAAAAAGCTTTTCTCACTCTCTCTGTGTGTTTGAGGATAGTAGTGACAAAAATAAGAAAATCTATTAAAATACTGGGCACTGGAATATGCCTGTTAAATAACCAATCATGTTAAAAGGTGCAAGAAAATGAATAATCATTCATGAAGAATTACCCCCTAAAGGGAAACCACTGATTCATTAACTCTAAATAACCAAATCAAGGCAAAGACCAGAACAACAATGTGTTCTGGATCATTAAGCACCACCCAAGATTTTTCAGACTTAGGTGTCTTTGATTTCAGACTAATCACCACACAAGATTTGTCAGACTGAGGTGTCCATAATGTGGTCCCTTAATTGCTAAAAGGCTAAATGGCATCATATACCATGTTGTCTTACTGCAACATTTTGACATTTTATGACAGAACATTAAAGTCCAAATACATTATGGGCTACATAAAATTTTATGTGTGCTTTTTAACCACTACCCAGAAATTACAATTATGGTAAAGATAGCCTAAGGATAGTACAGTTGCATGCTTTCAAATGCATGTTATCATAATTCATTTCATCATTTGTAATTCATTTCAATTTCTTTTCTGATTTTTTTTATTATAGAATGGAGAACTTGACATTCCTGATACAGTGGATGATACAGGGAGTATTGATACACCTATCGATGATGAGGAGATGGCAATAGCTGCCCCAGGAAAGGATGGCACTGTTAAGTTCGGCTGGATAAAGGGTGTCCTGGTGAGTTGAATTAAGAGAATTGTGAAGGTGTAATTTGTTTCAGAATTTTAGCAGATGTAAAGATGAGGTCATCAGTTGCATAGATTATATGCTATATGTGTCATTCAAAAACATACTTTTTCCACAGGTGAGATGCATGTTAAATATCTGGGGCGTTATGCTGTTCATCCGCCTGTCATGGGTGTTTGGACAAGCTGGTGTTGGTAAGTCCCCGCTGCTCTTTGTAGTTCTTCTCTTCTATTTTAATTCATCCTGCTCCATCTCTTCAATGGCCCACACCTCCCCTCTCTGCCACCCCAGCTTGCCCTCTGCGCTGAAAGTCACATGTGTATAACTAAAGATTTTTTTTCTGTTACCCCATGCAGTGACAATGGCCAGTTAATTACATCTGAAGTGCAGTCTGAATCTATTCTGCTTTGAGTGGAGTGAGAGTGTGGAGAAAGGGATGGGGTGGTATGTGTGTCCAGGGGTGGGTGTGGAGGTCTTCTAAACTGTGTGCAAGATCAGGGATAGGGCGTGTGTACACATTAGAGATGAGTTACTCGAAGGACACGGGATCAGAGTGGGCATACAGTATGCAAGGGAACGCGCACCAGGCATTGGCTGACCATTAGTTTTCCCTGCTGTCCTTCAGCTTGAGGTCAAATAACAGGAGGTGTGTGCAGCACTTGCAATTCCATTTTAAATGGCAGGGGGGCACTTGGTGGAGGCAAGTGGCCAATGGGTCATTAGGATGAACATTAGTCCCACACAACCTAATCTTCTGAGTGCCAAAGTCCCTTTGCACTACTTAGGCTTCAGTCTTATGCAGACTGTACATTCCTGATGGACTTGGAGGCGATAATGATTTTTATGGACTGTGACTAATGATAGCTATAGCCTACAGCTCAACATAGAAAACTTGCAAGTTGCTTTCCACTGAGTTTGAGTCTTAGCCCTCAAGCACAATTGCCTACATGAGTCACCTTTTCTTACTTTTAAATTATCTGTGTGTGTGTGTGTGTGTGTGTGTCAAAAAGGCTCAATACTGTACATCTCCATCTTATTTACTGAATATACTTTGGGTCAGGTTTGGGGGAATGCTGTCCTTAAGCAGCGGAGGAAGGCTAGGTACTAGGGTGTTAAATGTGACCCGCTCTCTTTGGAGTCGGAGAATGTCCGCTGTTTATTGTTGTGATAGTGTGGGTCTGGAGAAGGGACTTTTTGTCTTATCTCTAATGCTGTCAAGACTTTGGTGTCTCTTGATAATTTAGTGGTGTGTGTGTGTGTGTGTGTGTGTGTGTGTTGGGGTGGGGTGGGGGTGGGGGGGGGTAGTCACTATAGGAGAGATTACCTTGGTTTTGTGTCAACAGGTAGTCAAGTTGCTAAATGATTTACATACTTTATGTGAGATGTAAGAGGAGAGGGGTATACGTGAGATGGCTTGATGGTGTTACTTCAGCCCATGCCTGTTAGCTGTGTCTATCGTTAATAAAACTTCTACCCAATTCTGACTGATTCTGAAACTTCTTTGAGACACAGTTTTATAGGTGATTTTAGACTAGACACATCTAAAACAGTGTAGGTTTGATTAACACAGCAGCTGTACAATATGTATCTCTGCCATGTTTTAGGTCTGGGTGTGGTGGTCATCCTCCTGAGTATGGTGGTGACGACCATTACTTGTCTGTCCATGTCTGCCATCTGCACTAATGGAGTGGTCAGAGGAGGTAAATTCTTTTAAGCACATATCACCATTTAGCTTACATTGGCAGCTTTGCATTTATCACTCACTTGTGATTTCTGGAGAGATTATATTATTATATAATATTATATTATTATAATTTTACAAATAGTCTGATGTGCTAAAGTAAATCATTGTAGTTGACCTGATTTTTGCTCATAAACAATATTTACAATTTCTCCTTTAAAATGCCTTTATTTTAAATTGCTTTTCAGGAGGGGCATACTACATGATTTCTCGCAGTTTAGGACCAGAGTTTGGAGGTTCCATTGGTCTCATTTTTGCTTTTGCCAATGCTGTGGCTGTTGCCATGTATGTGGTGGGATTTTCTGAGACAGTTGTGGACCTGCTCAAGGTGGGTGATATTAAGTAGACATCATCTCTCACCTCATATTCTCTCTGGACTTGTTGAGGGATGACACCACATTTTGACACCTGATGTTGTAGTTTTATCCCTGATCAAAACAGAACAGAAAGAGTTGGGGAAAACAGTGGAACATAGGCAGAAAATTGTCAGTCTTTGTTGAACAGGGTACCAGTTCTATGAGTGGTGTAATTTTAAATATTTTAAATATTTTGAAAACCAAAGCAATGGTAGGAAATGTCCTTTTCCTTAACCTGTCATTGTACAAAAGAGGGCTGCAAGTACTTTGAGACTGTCAAATAATAAGCTCACACAGAGTGCAAATACTCAAGATGCACAACAAATATTTCATTAAAAAATAGTACAAATGAATGCACTTAATGAGAAAAACAATCATTAGCAATAAATGTTTCATTCATTCATTCATTCATTAATTGATAACCTTGTACTAACCACTACTTCATGGGTTATCAACAGGAGCATAATGCCCTTATGACAGACCCGACCAATGACATCAGGATTGTTGGCTGCATCACAGTAGTTTTGCTTCTGGGCATTATTGTGGCTGGGATGGAATGGGAGGCCAAAGTAAGTCAAGTTAGATTATAAAAAAGATCAAATCATGAAATGACTGAATGTAATAGAACTTTCATTTTTCCACTCTCTTCTTGTCAAGGCCCAGATTGTGCTCCTGATCATCTTGCTTGTGGCCATAGTCAATGTGTTTGTGGGAACAGTCATTCCTTCTACTGAAGACAAAAGATCTAAAGGGTTTTTCAATTACCATGGTGAGGGAAAAAATAATAGTAGGCCTCCTAAAACACTAACATTCTATCGGCATAAAATGTTTTCAATTGTAATAACTTTGGATACTATGTCGGGACTTTGGTAAACGAATGTTACAGAACAAGAATGGTAACTGTTCTGCTTTTAATTAAAAATTTGAACTCTCTTTCCCACAGCGTCTATTTTCTCAGAGAACTTCATGCCTGATTTTCGAGATGGAGAGACCTTCTTTACTGTCTTTGCCATTTTCTTCCCGGCAGCCACAGGCATCTTGGCAGGAGCAAACATTTCTGGAGATCTAAGGGTATAAAAATATTTCTTAACTACGAGACAAGTCCTCAGTGATTTGGCCCATATCCCTGTCCTTTGAGGCTGCCGAGAGCTGGTGTTAAAAGCGCCAGCAGATAAGATAAGGGTACAACAAATCAAACCTTCCTTAGCCTCATCAGTTAATGTTTCCTACTGTTTCAGTATCATCCTCATATTGACAGCAATGAACAATGCAAAACAAACAGGGAACAGGGTTGCAGACTAGCATTTGGGGCATTCAGCATCAGTGTAATCCTCTCATGAGTATGGAACATATCTCATGTCTAATTTGATTATTTTTTTAAACTGTTTACAAGAGACTTTGGGTTAATGACTAGAACTAATATAATTTCCTTGAGACAAGAAACGATAAAGGTTTAACTGGAAATGGGTCCAAAGGTATTGCCTCCTGATTTGGTGTGAAAAAACATATTGCCCTGTTGTATGTCCAGTGTGAATAAACTTTTAGCCCTGTATGTTGCTAAGTGCAGTAGACAGTCACAGTCACACTAGTAGTAGTAAAGACCTAATAGAGATGTAGAGACCTAAAGTGGCAGCCATATCTAATAGCATTAGCTTTCAGTTAGAAAATTAGGTCTTTACTGTACCAAATGCTATTGTTTTATGCCCCCCTTAGCCTCAAAGAACAAGCATGTGGAATGATTTTTCTTTTAAGGCTACTTTTGAAAAAGCTACAAAAAAGGTCAAAACCAATGGCACTATTCTAGAAACTACCACTATCATCCCAGCGGTCATAACAGAAGTCAGTTATTCAGTTTTGTGCAGGATTGACTATAGGTTTTGTGTCCAGCAAGTCTACATATTTTTAGGGCACTCCAATTAATCTTGTTATTCTCATTTTCCCCCAGGATCCCAATGGTGCTATTCCCAAAGGAACTCTGCTGGCAATCCTTATTACAGGTCTCACATACCTGGGGATTGCTCTTTGTGTGTGTAAGTGTTACTTTATACTGTACAATTAAATGGAACAGTACCCATCACTTTTAAAGAGCTGCCTGAAGACAAAGCATTTAGAGTTGCTTCTTTTAATTTCACTTTGAGTCAGACAGCTCTATTAAAATGTGAGTCTTTTAACAGATTTTAGACACCACATGGCACTCCAGAATTCCTCTATAGCCTCACTGTGCACCTTAAAAATCAATGAACACCAGGGCTTATAAAAACCCCAATCAAAAATCTGGCAGCATGCCATTTTTGAGTCAATGGCCTATACAGCTTTGAGACTATAACATTGCCAGGTATCAACCAGGCAAGACTCATCAGGTAATTGTATTGAATAGGAACTGGAATATTGACATCTTAGGGGACCCTTTTGTTTTACATTTTGCATTTACATTTACATTTATCCATTTAGCAGACGCTTTTATCCAAAGCGACTTACAAAACGAGGATAACAAACAAGCTACATAGCAGAAACCTTAAGGAGCATAGTGCTAGGGGATAGTGCTTCAGTTCATTTTAGTGCTAGGATAGAAGATGTTCTCTGAATAGCTGGGTCTTTAAGAGCTTTTTGAAGGCCTCCAGAGATGGCCCTGTTCTGATTGTTTTTGGTAGGTCATTCCACCAGCGTGGGACGACACATGAGAAGAGTCTGGATTGCCTTGGGCGAGGTGCCGGGACTGCCAGTCGACAGTCATTGAAGGACCGGAGTTGTCGGGGGGTAGCCTGAGCTTTTATGAGAGCGCTTAGATAAAAAGGGGCAGATCCTCTAAGCACTTTGTAAGTCAGCATCAGTGATTTGAATTTGATGCGAGCCGCCAGAGGCAACCAGTGGAGCTCGATTAGCAGAGGGGTGACATGCGTCCTCTTCGGCTGATTGAAGATGAGACGCGCCGCAGCATTTTGGATCATCTGAAGTGGCTTGACGGCACAGGCAGGAAGTCCTGTCAGAAGGGCATTGCAGTAGTCAAGGCGTGAGAGGACCATAGTTTGAACCAGCAATTGGGAGGCTTGTTGAGTTAGGTATGGTCTGATCTTTTTGATATTGAATAGTGCGAAGCGGCAGGCCCGGGCAACAGAAGCAACATGGTCATTGAAGGTTAGCTGGTCGTCAATCATAACACCTAGGTTCCTGGCTACCCGTGAGGGAGCAAGAGACAAGGAGCCAGAGTTGATGCAAATGTTGTGGTGAATAGTTGGTTTAGCTGGGAGGACCAGCAGCTCGGTTTTTGAGAGGTTCAGCTGGAGATGATGGTCTTGCATCCATGCAGAGATGTCAGAGAGGCAATCCGAGATTCGCGTTTGGATGGTTGGGTCATCGGGTGAGAATGACAGATAGAGCTGGTGTGATAGTTGGAGCAATGGATTGCAAGAGGTTGATTGGAATCGGGTCCAGAGGGCACGTTGTAGGACGGCTGCAAGTGAGAAGTTTGGACACATCCATTTCGGTGAGGGGTTTGAATGAAGGAAATGTCGCGGCAGGACTATCGCAATCGGAGGTGCTTCCGCTAGTATATGGTCCAGTTGTAGCCTTTGCAGTTGGTTCAGAGAACTGCCTACTGATGGCAGCTACTTTGTCGTTGAAGAAAGAAGCAAAAGAATCAGCTGTCAGATTGGTAGCAGGAGGTGGTGGTGGGGGGTTGATTAAAGTTTTGAAGGTTGAGAATAGTCTCCTGGTTTCTGTGGCGTTTTGAATTTTGTCATTATAGAAAGCCTTCTTTGCAGCAGTGATATCAGATGAGAAGGAAGAGAGCGGTGCCTGGAACCTGTTTAAGTCAGAAGGATTTCTTGATTTGCGCCATTGCCTTTCAGCAGCTCTGAGGTTTGTACGCTGTGGACGGATGGAATCATCAAGCCAAGGATGCGGTTGGGAGGGCCGAGCCGGTTTGGTGGATAGGGGACATAGCCTATCAAGACACATCCTCAGGGTAGAGCACAGAGACTCAGTGGCATCATTGACCTCTAGTGAGGAGAATGTACATGCTGGTGGAAGAGCAGAGGCAGCAAGAGAAGCAAAGTGAGAGGGAGAGAGATTGCGGAAATTGCGGCGGAACGATACCAGAGGACGGTCCGAGATACTACAGGGAGGCGTAAGCTGAACTGAATGAAGAAGTGGTCCGAGAGGTGCAGAGGTGTTATAGTCAGGGATTCCGTAGAGCAGTTGGCTTACTTTAAGTATAAAACTAATTATAATTCCAAGTATAAATGCAAATTTAGTATCTGCATTTAATCACACAGTCATTATAAATTAGTGAAATACACACAGCACATATAGTGAACACACAGTGAGGTGAAGCACAGACTAACCCTGGCACAAAGGCAACCTTTCGATTAAAATCCTGAAGCCTTAAAGGATCAAGCCACTGTTGTTCGATATTTAACTATGTCCCTCCCTTAACTTAGATGAGTTAATACATACCTCTCTGGTCTCAGTTGGCGCAGCGGAAGGTATATAGTGCCGTCATCTTTCACATGCTGTTACTGGGCTAAGCAAAATGTGCTGTGTGCCAGAACAATTGAGTGCACACACTGAGACGAGAGGGGTATGTATCAACCCTTTTAAGTTATGGGAAGAACATAGTTCAGTACCGAACAATGCGGCGTGTCCCTTTAACCATTATAGGCCATGGCTGGCCCTAAGGCTTAGTTAGTTCACCCAGGCACCTACATTGCCAAAATCTCATCACTGATGTTAACAAACATTTTACTGTCTACTCTTGTTACAACTTTTTTTTAAATCATGCAATTAAACATAAATTCAAATCCTTATTTACTTTTATTCTCATCTCATCCATTCAGCGGCAACTACTGTTCGTGATGCAACTGGCAATTCCACTAGTGCCATCAACGCCAGTGCTGGAATCGAATTGTGCAACACTTCTGTAGCATGTGATTTTGGATATGACTTCTCAGCTTGTCAAACCAAAAAATGTGATTTTGGATTGATGAACAACTTTCAGGTATTTCCCTCTCAAGCATGCATTTTGTGTGCATTGTATTTGCCTCTCACGTAAATTCTTGCAGGAATACTAGAGAGCAGTAACAGATTATATTTTATATAGACACAGTTACAAACCTTTCCCCTTGTATACAATCCACTATAGGTCATGACCCTTGTGTCAGGATTTGGACCCCTCATAATTGCTGGAACCTTTTCAGCCACACTCTCCTCTGCTCTGGCCTCACTTGTCAGTGCACCCAAAGTCTTTCAGGTGGGTAAATATCAGTCTCGTACGGTGGCCCAGGAGTGCAAAAAACATTTACAATGGTAAATTACTTATTTACAAGTTTAAGAACAAATTTACAAGTTTTAAAACAGATTTACAAGTTTTTAAACAATTTTACAATTAGTGAACACATTTACAACGAGTGAACACATTTACAAGTTTTGAAACACATTTACAAGTTCTGAAACAAATTTACGTTTTTGACGGAAAGGGTAGGTACAACAGACGGAAGTAGTGGCTAGAGGAATTCTGACACGCTCATTTTCGACTTCCGGAATTGTCTGCAATTGTGTTTACACTTCATGTCGGCTAGTTTTACATTGAATTCAAATGGAGAGGCTAATAACAAAAACGATATTAAACGGTCGGATGAAAAGGTTGTTCTTCACCACCCTAGAGTTATAAACTTCACTGAGTTGGTGGGTGACATATGCGGCGGTGGCCTCAGGTGTCATATGGAGATATTTTTAAGTACTTTTGGTCTTGGTGGGCGTTGATGGAGGGGCAATGCATTTTTAAGAGCACGGATGGCTATATCAGTAGGCTACCTCCACAGTTGTAAAAATGTGGTCGTGTTTTGCTTTGCAATTTGGATGAATTACTGCAATTTGGGCCGGTTTTCCCAAAAATTTCTTGTCTCTAAGTAGTCCAAGCTACAGCCCATTTCGTAACGTTATGACACAATTCCCGACGCGCTCGTAGAAGTGCATCAAGTCACGCTTGGTCAGGATGCGTTCACACACGTAATCGAGGTCATTTCTGTCTTAGACATGTATACTGCCATGGACGATATGACATGGCTGTTGCATTTGTATCTTATTTTATAAAAAAAAAAAAAATAAAACTGAGAAATAAATGAATTCTCTTCGTCACCACCTCTAAAATGCAGAGCTTTTACCAATACATAGTACAGAAGGTTTTATAGCACACAGCACCGCAGAGCCACTGATCTATAAAGGGTACACTTCTTTAATATTGATGCTATCCTTCAGCACAGTGCTGCATGACCTTGATACTTAATTAGTACTTTGAACTATGTGTACTCACTAATGCCGTTTTATTTAATTTGTAGTAGTCTGTAAACTAAAGCCTTTAAAGTATGTAAAGCATTAAAATTGCCCAAGGTTTCTTCCTTTACCAACAAGTAAAAACAAAATGCTGCTAGGGAGTTTTTCTTTGCCCCGTTGCTCATTGGGCCTCTGTGTTGAGCGATTTGAGACATGCCTTTTGTGAGATGCACTATGCAAATAATATTGAATTGAATGAAACAATACAACAAACGTCAGGTTTATTGACACACAGATATCAATTGAAGTTTGGTAGAGCAAACACTTATTCAAGTATAACAAAAAGCTATTCATTTATTCTACAATGAGGTGCTTTCAGGTGTTAACAAAATTCAAAAGAGCAAAGTTATGGATTCTTGCACCTATCTGCATTTTGTCAGAGACATGTCTCTGCAACAACTTACAACTGAGGTGCATTTTGTAAATTTATAAAAATGAACAATAGAAACAACACCTTAACCAAGTAACTAACTTAAAAGTTAGAAATTGAATACATATACATCCATCTCTCACCATACGCTGGTGGGACCACATTGACTGTAGGCTAGTGTAATAGCTACCAGGAACTGTATTGTGTTCAGTCCATAGTAATGCCAAGACCAAATTGTGTGTCTTCTGAAGGGGGAGTCTTACAACTGCATTTTGTATAGATATGGAAAAATGAACAGCAGCAGCAAACAGTCTCTTTGCAATTAAACACTTAAACAAGTGTTCATGTTTTGTATAGCTTTGTAAAAATGAACAGAAACAACATTTTAATTAAGTAACTAATTCAACCATTGCGGCATCCAGTGGTAGCCCAGTGTAAAGCAGAGATGCAGGTGAGGATGAAGCAGGGATTCATTGGCATAAGTGTGATCTTCCATGTGTAGATTTTCCCACTGTGTGCAAGCATCATGTTGAGTGGGTTAGTCATGCCATCCCATCAGTCTCCTTGCTTGCAGAACTGGTTGATGTTACTATAGAAATAACACAGCATCAGTAAGTAATCAATGATGAGGTTATTTATTTTGCTGCCTTTCAACACCATGGGCCTATTGCACAAAACCAGGATAAAGGATTAAGCCAGGATATCTTGGTTATACAGATAAATGATTGGTTAATTCAGCCAGTACAACCAAGATATCCCAGCTAATCCCTTATCCTAGTTTTGTACGATAGACCGCTGAAGGCAAAGTCACTTTTCAAAATTGCTCCACGATAGGATTTAAGATATAGTCTAGACATGAGATGGCGCTACAACAAAGCTGTGTGCAACGTATTTTGAAAGCTACGATTTTCTGTGTCGGGGAGGAAAAGTACAGGCACTTAAACACTAAGTCACATCTTGTTTCAATCACTAACAAGACGTTAGCTATTGCTATTAGCAAGCATAAAGTTAGTATATTCAGCTTAGATAACTACAACCATAGGCTACGTCGTGACAAACAATGACAAACCAATATTATTATTCACAGGACAGAAAGCTGGCTGCTCAAAATGAGATGCCTATAATTTGAGATAACAAAATTGCACTAAAACATCATAGAGCACCTTTAATGATCAATACATTAATTATCAATACAGCTACTAAGTAAAGAAAGAGGTGTTTATTTAACGTTACTTACGTTCATAGAAAGTCTTCTCTAGGCTGATCTAACATTAACGTTACCAAACACATGCTCGCACCCTGAACAAAATTATATCAGAACCCGTTTATGAGAGCCCAACTCCCTATTCCTGTATGACACTGTTTATTTCCATCTCCAGTCAGAACTAAAGAAGCTTTCTGGATGGAAAGTGAGACGTCTTCAATCTCAAAAAAGAAGTCTAATTTCCTTAACTGAACATTATTATGACAACGTTAGCTGCAGTTCACCAAGGGGGCGAACGCAAAATCAATGGGCGTCTATGGAGCTAGACGGCTAAATTGCATGTTTTTGCCGTTTCCTTGCCCTTTCCTAATAAAAGTTCTCTGAATATACATGTTCAACTCTATTACAGTGGCAACACTATTTCCAACACTATTGTCTATTTCTAAATGCTTAGCCTACTGCCTGTCACGTAGACAGGCTAGCAAGTTGCTATCACTAGCTACTTTACGAAAGTACTTACCATTTGCTGAAGACGTTGGTATTTCGCCACCATCAGGCACGGAACTCGATGCCATTTCACCAGAGAGAAATTATACACTTTTGCCACATTTATGACAGAAACGGCCACGACTGATAGAGGTGCCGCAGTATGGGCAGAACATAGTGACTAAAACACAGAATAAAAACGCCTTTGCTGTAGCCACTACTTCCAGAGTAGGTTTTCCTTCCAGAAGTCCACTACTTCCGTCTGTTGTACCTACCCTTTCCGTCAAAAACGTAAATTTGTTTCAGAACTTGTAAATGTGTTTCAAAACTTGTAAATGTGTTCACTCATTGTAAATGTGTTCACTCGTTGTAAATGTGTTCACTAATTGTAAAATTGTTTAAAAACTTGTAAATCTGTTTTAAAACTTGTAAATTTGTTCTTAAACTTGTAAATAAGTAATTTACCATTGTAAATGTTTTTTGCACTCCTGGGCCACCGTAGTCTCGAGATCTAAGCAGATATGAACAATGTCAAATTAGTCTAGTGATTTGTTTTGAATGGATGGAATTCTAACGGCATTTCATCTGTTGCAGGCGCTGTGCAAAGACCAAATTTACAAAGGCTTGGAATTCTTTGCCAAAGGATATGGCAAAAACAATGAACCAATTAGAGGATATGTCCTCACCTTCATAATTTCTGTGGCATTCATTTTAATAGGTGCTGATTTAACATTTTTCCAGAATACTACTGTACGACACACCACATTCATGTACTGTGCATTTTCAAGGAAGGAACCAAGGACTGTCACAGGCATAAAGTTACGAGTGTAAAAAATGCAGTGAATTAATCTGGTGTGTGTGAGTCTATTTGTTAGTGCAGAAGTCATCTGAAGTCATCTGTCATCAGAAGTAATCAGAAGTCAGATTAGTGTGTGTTTAAGGACTAAGGACAGAAACATCTGAGTCTCTCAGTTCTGACCTTGTTACTACATTGACGTCCTCTTGATGTCAGTGGTTTGAACGGTGTAGGATGTTAGGATGAGAGTAGTCCTTCAGAATCTTTTGGGCTCTAAAATCTACCTTTGATATGTGTGAAATATTGTACTACAATGCAATTGCAACTGTAATTTTACAAGACATTTATATGAGTTATACTCTCTCAAAGTATATACTGTATATCTTGTTTTTCAGGTGATCTGAACACAATTGCTCCGGTCATATCCAACTTCTTCCTGGCCTCCTACGCCCTCATTAATTTCTCTTGCTTTCATGCCTCCTATGCTAAGTCACCAGGTGTGTTTCGTCTTAGAGTAGAAATAGAAACACAATAGAATGCAATTCAAATAGTGAGTGTGAGTGACCTAATGTCACTTTTTCTCACAGGATGGAGGCCCGCCTATAAATATTACAATATGTGGTTGTCCCTGTTTGGAGCTTTGCTGTGCTGTGTCGTGATGTTCGTCATTAACTGGTGGGCAGCACTGCTGACATATTTCATAGAGATTTGTCTTTATGTCTATGTGACCGTCAAGAAACCAGGTAACATTATTCTTTCCTACTATTTACCATCTGTAAAAAAACATCCACTGTCACCATTACTAATGGAATGGAGCCCTGGTGAAATGGAACTGAGATGTATTTTCTCTCTCAAAGATGTCAACTGGGGCTCATCGACTCAAGCTGTAACATTTGTTAGTGCAGTGAGTAATACTCTTGCATTGTCTGGTGTGGATGAGCACGTCAAGAATTTCCGGTAGGCACAAACAGGATGTGTTATTGTACGGATATCATTGGTCCCATGTACTTACATCCATCTAATTTCAGACATTTCTTACATCCTCAGGCCTCAGTGTCTAGTACTTACAGGGGCTCCACAGAGCAGACCTGCCCTCTTAGATTTGGCTCATTCCTTTTCAAAGACCTGTGGACTCTGCATTACATGTGAAGTATTTGAGGTGAGTTTTTTTTAAGGTCTTTATAAGTTTTGAATAATTACAAACATCACACCTGCCTAGGCATTTAAAAGAGATTTAAGCATATTGCTACCTAATGACAAAACTTGTCTCTTTTCAATGACCTTTAGGGACCCCGTGCTGAGAAGCAACAAGTAATCAACACTAGTTTTGACAGCAACATAGAGTGGCTCAAGAAAAAAAAACGCAAAGCGTTCTATGCCTCAGTGGCAGGCAACAACTTTCGAGAAGGGACGTGTACTTTACTGCAGGTGAGTGCCATGATAAAAAGAAACTGCATAGTTAATGACAAATCCATATCTGCAATCTTATGTTCCTACTATCAAGGGCCTGATCAGGATGTTCTATAAACAGGTGCAGTGTTGTCTTTAGCTTTACTGTCCTTGTGTTACACCTTAGGCTGCTGGACTTGGCCGTCTAAAACCTAATACAGTGGTTTTGGGTTTCAAGAAAGACTGGAGAACTGCTAACATTGACGACGTGCAGAACTATGTTGGCATACTCCAGTAAGTCCTTCTGCCCATTCACCTTTATCAGTCAAAAGCATTTAAAATAACTAGCACAGGAACGCTGTATCAGTGAGGATTGTATGCATTGTTTTTCAGTGATTCTTTTGATTTTGAGTATGGAATAGTGGTATTGAGGATCAAAGAAGGACTCGACATTAGCCATCTCTTAAAGGTCAATGGTAAGTAAAAGCCAGATGGGATGTTTGGGGTGTTAAGTTACTCCTATCATAATCAATATTTAACTGTGTGACTCACAAAAAAGTACTATCAGAGACCCAATAAACAATTAAACAAAGGTCTGTGAGAAATCTAACACTGTTGCTAAAAATAACCTATTAGCCTTTTCGAACTTGATTTCAACATGTAACAGGTAAATGAGAAAGTATAGATGTCGGGTGTGACAAAAAAATCATAAGATGGAGATTCTAAAGGCTTGTTTATACTAGATAAAAATATTTTCATCCATCTCTGTTTTAATTACATCTACAAATATACAAAGAAATAATTTTAATCACAGAAAGCATTTTAAAAAATCTCCACTGTAGAGAATTTTGTCTTTAAATAAATAAATGAATAAGGTGGCTAAAACTCAAAAGATCCAAACAGATAAAAAAAAAACACCAGTTCATAAAAATATCAACATGTATGTGAAGACTTTTTTTTAACTTAAAGCAACACGCCACCGATTTTCAATATTGAAATATGTTCTTCCCCGAAGATGAGTTAGATGAGTTGATAGATACCCGTCTCGTTTCTGTGCGTGCACGCAATCGCTTTGGGGCGCGATGCAACTTTGTTAGCATTTAGCTTAACCCAGGCCTTTCAGTTCATCCAAACAGCCTTGGAGTTAGAAACGACCAAACGCATCCACGTCTTTCCTATTTACAGGCGGGTACCCGAATAGTTATCTAAGGCGGTGACAGAAAATAAAATGAAGCAATTTTCTAAGCAGATAACAAAGAGAACTATGTATGGCGGAGAAACACTTGGGAGCCCTTTGCTGTCAGCGCAGTAATATCCTCACTGCTGAAAACTCGTTTCCCTCAAGGATGTTACTGCGCTTGTACTACTACAAGTTAGGGGAAGAACATATTTTATTATTGAAATGCAGTGGTGTGTTGCTCTAACATTACCTTGCGTGTTGCTTTAACATTACCTTAATGTTTAGAACTGTTTTTGTTGTGCATCTGCACTTTATTGTTGTCAACGTCTACGCATGGGACAAGTGTGAAACGTAATTTCGATTCCTTTGTATGTCAAGTACATTTGAAGAAATTGACAAATAAAACTGACAAAAAAGACACCTCTACACTATGATACTAATTCCACTATGTTTACTCAAAGGCCAGTATCTATCACATTGTAAAACTAGCACTAAAATATAAAATCTGTTTTTGTGTCCAAAGAGGAGATGATTCAGAGTGCAGAGCAACAGCAATCTGAGAATGAACAGTTCCGTAATGGGGGAAAAATTTCCAAGAAATCCAAAAGAATTTCACAAGACGTGCTTACAACACGAGGTACTTCTTCAGTATACAACAGCCCATGTCTGTAAAGAAAAAAAAACTACTTTCCCCTCTAGGTAGAAATATTTTCATAGTTAAAACACACACACACACACACACACACATAATCAGAGCACTCCCCTCTTTCATCACAATATAATCAAATCAAATATTGTTTATAAAAAAAGTAAAGATGTAATCCAACAATAAATTCTGGTAGCTTGCATGACTATAAGGTGCTGAATCCTTTTTGAAGGTAGCTGGTAGAATTGTCAGGGTTCTAAATGTCTCATGCACTATGGAACACATGGTGATGGCAACACTTAATGTTTGTCATTTTACAGTACTGCACACATCACTCATCAATTAAAGGTGCTCAAAGTGTAGTTTGAGTCATAATATAGTATGGTCGGTATATTATGTTATTAATTTCTATGCAGTATCTGTGAATGTTCCACAATCAAATGAAGTGACAAGGGAAAACCAGGCACTGATGACAGCGGGCAACCAGTTCAAACAAAAGCTTGGCAAAGGCACTATTGATGTGTGGTGGCTGTTTGATGATGGAGGTAACTACATTTTGCTTAAAGACTGCAATTTGACACCTTTAATGTATCTTATTCAAACTTACATTTGTCCTTTCTTTTACTGAGACCGAAAGTCATAGAGATGCATGAGCTATCATCAGAGACAGAATCATGTGTTGACTCTACTTGTGTGGGTGGTTACGGATATCTGCTATGTGCTCGCCAACTGTAATGAATGTTTTCACTATGACAGGTCTGACACTGCTACTGCCCTACATCCTTACTACCAGAAAGAAATTCAAGGACTGCAAGATGAGAATCTTCATTGCTGGGCTGCCTGGCCGAATCCAGCAAGACAAAGAAGAGTAGGTGGTCACCAAACAAAGGCAATCTAGACACATCCCCGGTGAAATGATACATCTGACCAAACAGGAAATTGATCTCTGGATAGCAACCTCCATCATCAAAAATGAAAGAGGCACACACATTTCACAAAGCCATGAAACAGAAAACACCTTCATGCAATAACACATATTTATAAATAATCTTTCTCTATTTGTCTTCCAGGATCGAATTACTCCTCAAGAAATTCAGGATCAAATGCACTGACATTCATGTAATTCCTGACATGAATGCCAAACCAACATCTGCCAGGTAAACTGATTTAGCCTAAATCATTTGTCTCATCAAAGATACAAACATTTAAATGAAGATGTATGAAAAGAAAAATGTGATTAATTGACCTCTGTCTCTTCAGTTTAAAGGAATTTGATGACATGATTGCAACATTCCGTCTGTATGAGGGCACCAAGGACACTGCCCAGGAAGAATCTTTAAAAAGGGAAAGCCCCTGGAAGATCACAGATGCTGAACTGGAGACATTTGAGGAGAAGGTAAATGCTATTCAGCAATCACTCAAAAATAAGATGAAAGTTAAAGAAACAGATTTAGCCAAGACGTGAGAAAATTGGCAAAGTGGAAAGTATCTTATAAGATAACAAAAGGTTCTCCTCTTCACTTCCTTTCAGACACATCTGCAAATCCGCCTAAATGAACTCCTCCGAGAGAAATCCAGCACAGCCAAGCTCATCATTGTGTAAGTGCACAGACTGCATTTCTTTCACATAAATTAGACTGACATCCTGAGAAACCTTGGTTAAAAGTGAAATTACTTTGCACAATTTAAATCTCACTACAGTATATCTAAAGACAACTATCTTTTGCAGGAGTTTGCCCATCGCCCGTAAGGGATCCATCTCTGACTACTTATACATGGCCTGGCTGGATGTCTTGACAAAGAATTTGCCACCAACAC
Organism: Limnothrissa miodon; assembly: GCA_017657215.1. Lineage (NCBI taxonomy): Eukaryota > Metazoa > Chordata > Actinopteri > Clupeiformes > Clupeidae > Limnothrissa > Limnothrissa miodon. The sequence continues at coordinate 383,285 of JAGFZM010001022.1, read as the reverse complement.
TGATGATCAGAGGGAACCACAAGAGCGTGTTAACTTTTTACTCTTAAGCAGACAATCAATTACCACTCTGTTGTACAAAACGGGCACACAAATAGGCTATGGGATGCCCACAGTTACATGATCAGCAGTAATGCTGCCCTCTTTTGGAATTATTAGTATATAGCCTCATCATCTCCCATTATAAAAGTGTGCAGTTTCATGTTGTTGTTTTTTTGTGAGTAGACTTTGTAGAGTTAATATTTTTTAACAACCATAACTTAAAAAGCTTGTTAAGGCCTATTGGTAATGTGAGGATAGATGAACTGTATATAATAAAATCACAGAATGTGAATCCTATTTTTCATACAAACATTCCAAGAATAGGCTGATAATGCATACATGTTGTATATTTTGACAATAAACCTAGCTACTACTTATGTTATCCTATCAGGAAAAAGATATTTAGTGCAGCTTACTGAATTGTCCCTGTTTCTGTTATATGCCTGATATTTGATGTAATGTAGGTTATGTGATGTTTTCGTGCTTTCTTATGTAATGTTAATATATTTAAGATAATATTGTTTTCCTTGTAATTGCTGGGAATACATTAAAGAAAGAAAGAAAAGTGACTGTGTTATGATTAGGCCACATGACCATTAATGCCTTAAAAGGCTCTGTCAATCCAATCAGAGACATTAGTCCTAAGCAAGGTCCAGCCAAAAACAGTAACTACTAGCCTACAGTTGCATGACAGATTTAGCCTACATAATATCTAGGCCACAGCTACAAAATGGTTAAATGTTACCTTTAAATGGGGATGGAACAAAAGCTGAGGCAATGCAAGGTATGCTTTTGTGTTTTGAAAAACGCTATTAAATGTGTCAGTCATTCTAAAAATAGCTTTGATGATATATATTATGTAGACCTACGTTTTTAGACGTTATAAGACATGGGGACATAGGTTACGGCTTTGTAACCGGTGCATTTGGTAACAATCCCTTAGACCAGACACCAGAGACGTACTCACAAGAGAACATCAACGGATCAATCCTCTATCGACGTGAGGGCTAGTGGACGTGGATTCAACGTCATATCTGGATCTAATGATGAATCTGACGGACCTGTTCGGTCTAGCTGTGGCCTTGAATTGCTCATGACCTTAAGACAGTGTGCACTAAACGGTTAATACTATTGTTATAATTTAGTGCGTAATTTTAAAATATTGTTGTGTGTTAACTTGTCGAGTCGCTGCCACTAAATACTATAACGTTATTCTTTAGTTATTCGAGCTAGCTAGCTAACTAGCTAGCATTTCTTGCTCGTCTGGGAACTGTCCTGGAAATGTAAAGCAAAGAACCCTATCAAATAAGAAATGGCCCTAAAAATGTCGAGACCTATACGTAATCTTGACTGTAGAGTTTGCGGTACTTCACCGTTACAAGTTTTTATGAGAGAGGTACTTCAGTTGGTTAACAGAAACGTTTCAAGAAATGTTGGATCTACGCAAAAAGGTTATATCACACAATTACATTTTAATGTTTGTGTTCTTTATTCGCTTTGAAATATACACACTATATATGCATATTTTACATGTTGTCAGTAATGTCTCGCTCGTACATATAATTGTACATTACATGTTGTAGTCGATGATGATGTCTCGATGTTGTTTTCTGGTACAACTGTTTATCTTTGTTGTTCAACGGAATGTTTTGATTGCAGCACCCATTTTCAATTCTCACGAGAATTGGTTTGGCGGGAATTTCATAGTGGAACGCGCGGCAAAGACAGTTCTGCTGAAGTTGTGTGTTCTGTAGGTTTTTTTGTGCTTACTAGTGTTAGTGTTTTTCCTAGTTGAAACTGCGAATATGCCTTGCTCAGAAGTTACCGAAGCAACTGCTGTGTCTCCTGTCAAGAAGAGCAGAACAGAGTTGGATATTTCTAAACCATTCCTGAAGTTTGCGAAATTAACAGAAAATGCTACAGTTCCTACACGAGGATCAGCAAAAGCAGCTGGTTATGATTTATACAGGTAGGCTAAAATACATTGCCTATTAAACGACCTAATCAATTGCAAGTGTGGTGTTTAATGTTGGATTGGCTAATCTCAACAAACCCCTTATCCATGTAGTGCTTACGATTGTGTCATCGGGCCGATGGATAAAGCAATTGTAAAGACCGATATTCAAATTGCAATTCCTTCAGGATGTTATGGGAGAGTCGGTGAGTGTGAATCTGAAACAAAAGCAACGTTGGTTGGATCTTTTTCAGTTATGTTATTAGTTAAGTAGATCTATAGAGGATAGTTCAGTTGGTGTTATTTAAACAAGGGTGATATTTTAATTGCATGTAAAGATGGGAGTAAACCCGTTTTTATATCTGATATGTATGGACTTAAGTTTCCAAGTGACCTAATTTTAGCGTCCAGCTAACATTAACGTAACCCATAGGGCACCAAAGAGTAAAGTAGCGGTGGTTTGTGTTTTGAAGTCTAATGTCACCCCCCCCCCCTTTTTTTATTTTTGTCCATATAGCGCCGCGTTCTGGACTTGCAGCCAAACATTTTATCGACGTAGGAGGTAAGGTTGCTGTAATTAGGCTGCTATGGGAAATAAAGGACAGTGGGCTCAAAGTTGCTAGCGATTCTTGGTTTGTTCTCATTAACTTTTCTTTCGTGCTGATAGCTGGTGTTGTGGATGAAGACTACAGAGGGAATGTTGGAGTTGTGCTCTTCAACTTCAATAAGGAGCCTTTTGAAGGTGGGTATGTGGGCACACGCACGCTCACCTTTGGTGTCAAGTTACAATTTAGCTATGTGTCTTGATACTTTATGCAACAATTTATGCAAGCCTTTCTTTTCCAAAGTGAAAAAGGGTGACCGGATTGCCCAGTTGATCTGTGAAAGGATTTTGTATCCAGAGCTAGTTGAACTTGAGGTAATGGTTATATCTTGCTGGTTTTTTTTTGTTTGTTTGTTTTTTGTTTTTCATTTTAGGTCTTGTATTCTGTGTCAAATAATGTCTTTCATTCCAGACACTGGATGAGACGCAGCGTGGTGAAGGTGGATTTGGTTCAACAGGAAGGAATTGATAAACACACTGCACTTGAATAGAATGAAATGTAATGTATTTTCCCCCCCATGTTTTTGCATAATAAAGATACTGTTTTCCAAGTTTTTGTGCCAAACATTACTTTGAAAATGGATATAACTTAAATATGAAACATTTTTATTAGTCTTGACTTGAAACCAGTGCCCCGAACCTGGAATTTATGGCCAGTTGGTTTCTTATGAACAGAGGCAGTATTTTTTTAACATTCCTGGTTTTGTGCTCCACTTCAAAATAGATATACCTGAAACAGTAATGATATTAAATGGCAGCTGTAAGGCTTACAAAGTGAAATCGGCCATTACTATTAGTCCTTTAGTGTCTATCTTAGAGCAAACAAAACACTTGGCTTCTGCTTTTTTCTTTTAGCATGTTAATGAAAGGAAGCAGAAGGGTGGTAAAAAAAAAAAACTTTAATATAGGCCATTTCTAACAGTGTCATTGCCTTGTAAAGTGAGAAAGTGGTACTGCATACACAATAGGCACCAAGGCAAAATTTATGTGTATAGCACATTTCATACATAAGGCAGCCCAATGTGCTTTTACAGAGAAAAAGAAAGGGGAAACAAATAGTAAAAATAGACTAAGTCATTGAAGCCAAGAGAAGGTTGCCTAATAATTAAAAAGACATATAATAAATAAATAGGTATTTAAAAAGAAAAATAAGTAACAAAAACAAGGTATAAAAAGAAAATAAGTAATATAAACAAGTTATAGAGTAGGAAGAATAAAAGCTAGCATAGAATTTACATTTTATTTATAATAACTAAAAATGGGGTAGCACAAAATAAATAAGTATGTAGGTGATTATTATTATTTTCCCCATTTTTCTAAGGGTTGTTCTTGAGGTGTCATATCGACATGAGCGCTCATCAACAAAGGTTCAGGTAATCAAATGAACAGAACAAATGTTTATTCCCTATTTTGGCAAAGTGAATAAACATGGATTGGGAAGGCATTTGCAATGTATGATGGTGCTTACATGCCTGTGTTGCACCTTTGCTTACCAGAGAGGGGAGCCCAAGCCCAAGCAATGAATCCATACAAGCTAGGTAGGTGGGTTTCAATTTAGCTTAATATTATATTTTGCCATTTAATTTTTCACCAAAGGACGTTTTTACCTATAGTCACAGTTCAGCTGTGGTAAAATGATTTTAACTAACATGTCCTTTTAACTGACAGAAATACTCTTCGTGTTGGAAAAATTGCATGAATATGCAAATTAAGTTTACAAGATCAAGTGTTTCAAGCCAGGTAAAATGATATGGTGAACTTGTAACATATTCACAGACCAGGGAAAATTATACTCTTTAACTCTAAAACCTTTAACCAGGATAGAAACACTGAATGCTTAAAAGTTGAAAATCATAACTAAAACATTAAGACCTATAAGCTGGCTGTTCTGTTTTACAGTGTCAGCAGAAGCAATGGAATGGTACAAGATTATAGTAGCAGAGTTGCAATTACACTCCAGTAAGGATTAGCAAGTCACATTTGTGACCTGATCGATTTAAGTTTTAAATGATAATTCACATTGTTTAAATACCTTGGGGTCCATTACATTAAGAATAACAGGGCTGCTACCTGAGCATACTGCACGTGAGACCACTCTAAATGACGCTCTTAACACTCTAAAATGCCTTTTCTCTTGCTACTTTTTTTGTGTATGCTTTGTCTGTAGCCATATTTAAACACCATTACAACTGTCTAAGGTGGCTGAATACTGTTTCGGGCTGGTGCTCAGTGAGCTACTGCAGTGCTCACCACCTTTTTATGCATGGCAAACAATATAGAATAAGCAAGCAAGAGAACATAAGATTCCTTGATATATAGCATCTATGCAGTTATCCATTTCTGTTTATAACTGATAAACCCCAGGACATTTCTACAGTCTCCAAAGCATAATATAAGAAACTTGGAGCGCATTGATATGATATTTGTTGCCATCTTAGTAGGCCTTTAAATAATAGTAGAATGTGAAACTACTTTCACCCCGGTAAACACTCAACATGTTTTAAATGAGTCCAAATGCAGGTCTTCCTTCATCGGCTAAGTAAGTTCAAAGTGATTGAGTCCATCTTCAGCTGTGGAGAGAGCTCTAAAAGGCAGAAACATCATTTGGTATAGGAACTTCAGTCAGAGAGCAGCCCAGCTCCTTTTCCTCCAAGACATATGTTCCAGAAAAGGAGGGCCCAAATGATTCGGAAGGACTCTTCTCATCCTAATAATGGACTGTTAAAACGGTTGAGATCAGGAAGACACTCATAGTCACAGCCATAGGCCATAAGATTAATGAAGAAGTTTCTGTTCTCAAGTCAACACGCACACACACATCCTAATACATCACTGTGCACAGACACATACATACATGCTCTATACCCACCATACTCCAAGTGCCAGTCATAAAGCTTTCCACACATAGCATTCCTCTCCACCACCCATCATCTCTGTCCTGACACACATCACACACACACTACTCCACACTCACATGTTTGTGCTCTGCCGTTCAGTTGCACTTCCACCACACACACACATACCTGCCCTCACCAGTAAGCTCCCCCACTCCATGTACACACAGCCTCCCATTCCTGCCATTATAAGCTCTACCCTTTTCATAGGTCCTCAGAAAACTCACCCATTATTCTTCATACCGTCTCCACCCTTTGGCATGGGCCCTCATAACACACTTAAAACCAAAGATTATTTTGAACATCAACCATCTCTGCTTAAACGACCTCTTTGTAGACACAATACATAAAAGAGGCACAAATAGTTCTGCCAGTATAATCTTCACCTGTTCATGAACATGTGTCTTGTCTTCATTAAGTTTTACCACACAACCTCACCTGGCTTGAAATACTTGCACTTATGAATTTCATTTACAATATCTATCAATGCTGTTTTTGACACTCTTAAATGAAGGGAGTATGCCGTGTAGTTAATGATGTTTGTGAGAAGCTTCTGCTTTCTGGTTAGAGCTTAGGCTTGAAACCAGGGGGAAGTGTGAATGCGCACTATATGCCTGTGCCCACATCACGATTGAAGTGAAAAAGAACACCTAGCACTTCACTGCTCTAGGTTAGTGTGTGCTTCACCCCATTGTGTTAACTGTATGCTCTCTTCAAATAGTTACTTTTACTTTGATACTGTTACTTTTGGATCATGCAATTTCCCAAAGTCTGCCTGGTCCAAAAGTGAATACAAATAATGAATTATGGTGTTTGCAGTGACCATGAATTAGCCCCAAATGCCTGCAGGAAAATCTTTAATGCTATTGGAAAAATGTGTTGTACTCATCCTGAAATTCTGAAAGAACAGTTTCAGTCTCAAATACTCAAATATGCATTTTCATTATTCTGCAATAAGGCCACACCAATAAAATTAGTTGGTTCTCGGATTTTTTCAGGAAAAATATGGAGCGAGCGAGCGAAATAAAAATAAAAATAAAAAAATGTTCTGAAGGTAAATTAGCACATTCACAGTTAATGTTCATTAAAGACATTTACTCATGTGTTAAGGAAAAACTAAATGTGGCCTAATTTATAAACTTTACTTTCACACCTCACAGCACACTTTTTGTCATGTAGGTTTAAGGCAATGTACAAATTCATAATTCTGTCATTCTATGTTATGTAAAGGTTTGACGGTTTGTCATTTATTTAAGAGAATCTAAGCACCAAGCAAGCTGGCATTGAGAATTGGGATTGAGGTAGGCCTATGACATATAATGTAGACTACGTGTAGGCTGCTGTAGTGTAGCCTACGTTCAAACTCATTTTGTCACAGTTCATCACAGGGCATTAGAACGTCAAAATCGCATTGATTCACCAGATAGCAATTAGATAGTGACTAAAACTTCGTGATCAGCGCAACGGAGATGAATCTTCATCAACGTGCAGTCACGTGAATCTGGAAAAGAGACTATTTTTTTGCATGTGAAAGAGAAGCGTGTGTGTGCGCGCGCGCGCGTGGATGTGAGTGTGTAGGCACATGCTATTCATTTATTTATGGATTGATTTTGATGGCGAAACACTTTGAATGGGTTTTTTTCGCCTCTCACTCAATGAAATATCAAACTCACCTCCACAGAGTTGCACAAGCAGACTGCTCTCGGCACCGTGAGTACAACTGCGCAAAGTTCTCATCCTCTTTAATTTCAAAGTACTTGTCAAATGTTTTTCTCTTCTGATCAAATGTTCTAATAATTGCAAACTCTGGCCTAGCAGCATCCACCGGTATCTTTCCTCATATCATGTCTCTTGTCTCTTGCGCTCTGAAGTGAAATCGCGATTTGATTGGTTTTCGACGTCACGTGAACGCAGCATGCTTTTTTCACTATTATAGCTATCAGCCACGGTGTTTTTTAGGTTCGTGTGAGTTCGAATTAAATTTTATTTTTATTTCATTTTGCATTTTTTTCAAGCGGCGAATCCGAGAACCAACTAATTTTATTGGTGTGGCCTAACATACACATTATTTCCTGTCTGAATTTTTAGAACATTGTGTAATATCTAGTTAATTTCTTGCCAAAAACATGGTCTATCTGTGTTTTTGTCAAGAAATTGAGTGAATAAATTTGTCATATTTAAAATATTAAAAAGAGTGGGCGCATTTTTCTATTTGTATCACACTTGGTTCAGAACTATTTGTACTATTCACAATTGCATAGTCTTAGATGGTGCGGGTCGTTTATACATGGACCCGTGCATCACCGATGTTAACATGCCTTATCGGTACAAGACATATTTCTAAAAAATAGATTTGGACTAATGGACTAAATATATGGCTGTGATGCCTGTTCAATAGCACACACAGCTTGGCCTCATAGGGATGCACCCCCACTTTCCACCTCAAACCAGATCAGACCAGACTGTAATACTGTTTCCAAACACCTGTATGCTATAATGTAAATCGCATTGTTTGCTACAGACACTCTGGTGCTTGTCTCTGTTATTCTATGTTGTACTGAATACACCTCGGTATAAATAACCACCTTTACTATGGTATAAACTGCATTTGTTGGCTATATACACCTGCATGCAAGTAGCTTCTGCCTCACTAATTAGATATTTTTTTCTACCTGGTAATTTCAGTAAAGCTTTACATCAACACTTTTTGTACAAGAACACCCACCCAGGTCAATCAACTCATCTGCTACATTTCCTCTGAGTATGTTACAGCCAAATTCACTAGCTTACTAAATAAGTACACAAACAAGCATACATAATATTAAAATAATATCTGTAATAAAGAACTCTTGCATGTTTTCAAGGTCTTCCTTTTGACTTTTGAGAGGTTCCTTGATTATAAAAGAAAGGAATATAAAAAGGAAAGTCACTTCTGAACCCCATAAAACCAAAATATTTTTTATTGTGAATTTACACCTATACCCCTCACTGATGTGAACACAAGAAACAAAAACGGGTACTGAAGTTGGTGTTGATGTCATCATCATAAGGGATGACAGCACTGATTGTACTTGCGCATGAATGTGTGGCCATTAGGACCTCAGTGCATCATTTTGGTTGAAGTCACAGATATTTATCATTGGAACGGTGTACACAGTAAAAAAAAAAAAAAAAACAAACAAAAACAAACAAACAAAGTAGTTGGTCATTATAAGCACCATAACGAAGCCCTAGTCAATTAAGGGCTCCATCTAGTTTACAAATGCTTTCAAGATTAAAAAGTGGCATGATTACAGTATAAACACACTTAATTTACACATAGCATAGGCATATACTGAGAACAGAGAGGCTATTGAACTAACTGCGGTTGGTTGCAAAGTAGATGGGAAATGGCCTGGTATTGGCCAGACTGCGTAGGACCACTGTGCTTGTGGAATATTACAGTGCATTATAAATCTATGTTGACATGTTACTAGCACCAGTAAATATGATTAGCGATGATGTAGTCAGTAGAGAAGATGGGGAAAGCATAATTATGAAGCGGAGTCCATCAAACTTTTAAAAAATAAGAACACTTCTGACTGCCAAGCGGTGAAAAAATCTTAGCATCAGTTCCTTCCTCCAGTCTTCCTTGTCCCACTAAGTGTTGCGAGATTCAACATATCATAGTACAAAATCTTATTTAAAGACATTTGTTTCTTTTTTCCCATACAATGCATATCAAAGTGGTCTTTGTCAGCAGAATCCATTTTTAGTGCATTTAAAAGAGGCACCGTGGTGGTAATTCTTACTGGAATGCTAAGAGATTGTATCTATGATATATAGAATCATCTTTGGGATTTGATACTGTAGTAGTCCCACCCGCTCATTTCTTTGGTTGCAAGCCCTTCTGTTGTTGTCCAGGTTAATGGAATACAATCTGCACTTTCATTTTCAGTGTCTCCCCCAGCTGTCCCGTGAGGTAGTCTTTGTCATGCCTGTCCTCCAATTGAGCCAGTTCTTTCTTCTTGTACATGGGCACACTGCTGACATGTAAAAAGTAGGCTCCAGGGACAAGAGATTTCTTTTTGGCTAAGTGGAGATAGCTTATGCCCTCTTTCTGATTGATTTTAAAGAGGCCCTCCTCATTGCCGAAGTCAATTGTATAGCGGACGTGGTTGTTGAGAGTGGATAGTGCTGGGATGAACTCTAGGATGTGGTCCTTGCTCTTCACGTCACTGATGTTGAGATTGAACAAGAGGGTATCTTCAATGTCCACACTGGCCAGGCTGATAGTCTCCTGCTCATTCTGGAAATGATTTGAATAAAGGTCTTTAATGACAAAACTCAAACACTATTTTAACAATATTCGTTCTACTCCACTTTTACTGTTACTCAACCATGGGAACAAATGTTTTATTAAACCGAAATTACTTTGTCAACATCTGCTAACTGTGTTTTTAAGCATGTGCAACTGTAGACAGATGACTGCCTGGATGTTTAAGTATTGTCATTATCTTTGTAGATAATCGTTTTGATTATTTAGTGATTTCAAGCTTCACTTCTGTATTTTGGTACATGTGCTTAGTAATTTTTCTAATTTCTTGGGTTATCATATTTGTGCAATAATTTTATGTTTAGATTACCTGGGAGTCTCCCAGATCTTCATCCAGAGTTCCATTGGCACTTCGCCTCTTCCTGCCCTTCTTAGGGTATCCGTTGATCTTGCATTCGTAGCAGGCCTCTGGGGAGAGAGAGTTGTCTTCTCCTTCACCGCCTCCACTGGCTAATGGAACTCCAGTGCCGAAGCCCACACCAGAGACACAGTGCCTAAAATACCAGCACAGGTTTTTTTTTCCAAATAACAGATTTTGGGGCTTCTTACTGTGCTACTTTTTCATACACTAATTCAGACCATTTTTTACATTAGCAAACTCAGAGGTTCTATACACTTTTCAGTCTCCCCAAAGTTAACACTGCTTTGAGTCCAGAGTTCCACATTAATGGTATGTCTGGGCTTACCCTTGTCCTGCTCTGAAGTAGCCAGGTGGGCATCCGCACAGGTAGCCGCCATCAGTGTTGGAGCAGCCGTAGTTGCAGGGGTTTTGCGTGGACGAGCACTCGTTGACGTCCTGGCAGCCGCCACTGTGCTGCTCAAAGTTGAAGCCCGTCGGGCAGATGCAGCGGTAGCTGCCCAAGGTGTTGTGACAGGAAGCGCTGCCACAGATCTGGGTGTTCTGGCACTCGTTCTCATCTGAAAAGCAGATGGGCATGGGTGTGATAATCCACAGGGCAACTGTCTACACTTTCCTTTACGTCACAGCTTATTTTCAATCATATCTCATGCATTGAAATAAAACCCACAATATTATAATATAATATAATATAATATAATATAATATAATATAATATAATATAATTGGGTTTCTGCTTAAACATGAAGCAAAAGCTTGAGCTCATGAAGCAAAAGCACAATGCACATGTCTGCAAAAGCATGCTTGGTCTGCAGTAGTGCTCACTTGACCCAAATCTGGTGAGTCTTATCCTTGCCCAAATGTTACTGAGCATAAATATTTATTTTCCAACAGTAAGCTCAGACAGTGTGTTTTTTGTGTTTGAAGAAAACCAAGGGAGGCTCAGCTGTGAGGTCACTGCTCTAAAAAGATTAGACATCCTTTTAACTCTGCATAATCTGGAGAGGAAAGGTTGAACTTCCAGGAAAGGGAAGTCTTGCACTCACAGAAAGAGGTGACAAGGAAAGATTGAGTGTATGTGTATGTGTGTGTGTGTGTGTGTGTGTGTGTGTGTGTGTGTGTGTGTCTGTCTTTATGCCCCAGACAGACACAGCAGCAGCAGATAGCTTCTAAGAGTCACTCACCCACACACTGGTTCCACTGGTAATGCTGCAGATAACCTTGAGGGCAGCTGCACCGGTATGCACCCACAAGGTTTTGACAGCCATGCTGGCACCGGTGATTTCCATCACATTCATCCATGTCTGTCAACAAACGCACACAAAGTATTTATGAAACACAAACAGTCACAAGGGATTCAGACAAACACACACAACATACTTCAGTTAGTATCAAAAGCCACTGAGAGGCTACAAGTTTTATGAATATAATAAATAATAGAAACCAACAGAGGACTCCATAGCCTAAATTGGTTTAGTAGTCCGGGTGAAAACGGCTTGAAGTTTGGAGTTCCTGTTGACTGACCTTCACAACTCTGACCATTCTGGTCCAAAGTGAAGCCGCGCTGGCACTCGCAGTTAAAGCTGCCTGGGCTGTTCTGGCAGACACCGTTGGTCCCACACAGACCAGGATCAGTGGCACACTCATTATTGTCTGTATGAGAAGAGGAATCCCATTCACTTTAGCACTCAAACAACACCACACTGTAGATGGGAGTAGTGGTGGGGTTGCTGATATATTTCAACAAGTTGTCGATATCTATTGATTAAACAAGTTAATACTATCCACACACATGCACATATCTTTATTGCATCACACTGGTATACCAGATACAGTACCTGATCAGTAGACTACACAAAACACTGCCCTAATAGTTTACAGTATTATGCACTACAATACTGCAATCTGCCCTAAGGAGAGGTCATGGAAGCTTAACTTTGTTGTATCTATGGTGACCAAGCTGCTTGAAGCGCCATAACAAGCAACTGGTATGATACCATCATTACAAATCAGTCTGACTTTATTGGACTTCTTGAGACATCAGACCGAATCCATTAATCCCAGGATAAAGCCGTAAAAGAGGCAATAAAAGTGATGTGAGATAAGTAGTAACACTTGTTGCACACTGCTATGTATGTGTCTGTGTGTGTGTGTGACTTTTACCAATGCAGGCTGTATGGTGCTGTGTGAATCCCGGAGGACATTTGCATGTGAAGCCTCCAATGGTGTTGACACACAGGAACTGGCAGTTGTGCTGCTTGGTTGAGCACTCATCCAAGTCTGCAAGAGGAGGTAAATTAGTGAACGGCACACACAGCATGTAGGGATAAAGTATATAGCTTTCAAAAGATCCGGAATTCCACATAAAAACCAAAGTGGAAAATTTCCCCAAATTGTTATGACATATCTCTGTCCAATCCAGTCATTTTTCTGTACGAGTGCACAGACAGTCTAATTCAGATATTATATTGTGTCCTTTTAGGAAGAGCCTTAGCTTAACAATTGGATGCTTTAAGAAAGGCTTGTCTGAGACAGAGAGGTGACAGATAAGAGGGACCAGGGAGCCTTCATTCACTGAAAAGGGAAGAGAAAGAGAAGGAGAGAGTGGGTGAAACTGTCTGGGATTGAAGCTCCAGGAAAAGGGAGGATGTGGCTGCCAAGTAACACAAAACTCTGGTCTGCTTTAGCTAACACACAGGTTCTTGCTCTCCAGACAGACTCACAACACAAACACGTCACTTTGTGTGTGTGTGTGTGTGTGTGTGTGTGTGTGTGTGTGTG
>JAGFZM010001022.1:263116-370330 GCA_017657215.1 Limnothrissa miodon | reverse complement strand
TGTGTGTGTGTGTGTGTGTGTGTGTGTGTGTGTGTGTGTGAGTGAGAGAGAGAGAGATTAATGGGGAAGAGGTCACTGTTAATTGTACATTACCCTCTAAAACAGTGACCTGTGAATGAACTATCCCCCGGAAACATGTCGGGGTAGCCTGCAACTGTAAATAACAATGAGAAATGGCATTATAATGAGTGCCATGCAAGATCTGTGGTTTAAGGTTTGTTTACGAGGTAATGCTAACTGGGTAAAAAAGTGCATTTCTGGCAGGATGCAAGGGATCACAGCCTCTATGTACTGAACTGATAGCCAGCCAACAGAGGAGGGGGGAATGGTGAGAGCTTCCCATGGGGTGTCATAACTCTCTGTCTTGGGCAGCTGGTCTGAGAACTGTGGCCATATTTTGTTCCCAATCAGTGGAGAGAGGTGATTTGGGAATACCGACTCTAGATCAGTTTGGGGAGATAGAGAGAGAAAGAGAGATTAACAAGAGATGAAGTGCAGCAGCAAGCAAGTAAGCGCTCCCTTCTTTTCTCCAGAGCAGGAAATTGGGCAGAGGGCCCAGCCCTTTCTCTGCCAAATGGTGACCCTGAAAGCACGTCAGGAGGGAATGTGAAGTTTCGTCTAGTGAAGGACCCCTGAACTGTAGTTAACTGAAAAGCCTGTGGAGTTCACAGACTTCAACAGCACTGAACTGAATCTGAAAGTAGCTAATAGTACAGTATAGAAGTTTACAGTGGTTGTAAAAATAGTTGAAAAAAAAAAAAAACAGTAATATAAGGCCTAAAGGTGTTTGTGAAAATAGCAGAGAAAACACTTGATTCTGTTATTGAAAACTAAAGGGTAGCTCACCATAAACAATTTTATATGGCCTCTAAAATGAAGTTCATATGTGTAGCTGTATATGACTGAACTGGGATGGGAATTATTTTTGCGAGTACACAGTTTCCTGAGAGACACACCATGTTCCTGGCTATCTGTTGGCCTGGCCTGTACAGACTGAAAAGGAAGTACATGTTACCTTTGCAGCTCTTGCCATCCTCCTGCAGGATGTAGCCCCTGGGGCAGGAGCACAGGTAGCTCCCCTCCGTGTTCTTGCAGATGAAGTTACAGGGCTTGGGAGCCTGGGAACACTCGTCCACATCTAGGGCAAGGAATACATATCAGAAGAAGGAAGTCTCCTGGCCAATGGGAAGTCCACATGGGACATAGCTTATGAAATGCTGAACAGTGTTGGCTTTATGCCTGGACAGGTTGGCAGTCACTCACCGACACATAGAGTCCCAATGATATCAGGAGCGTAGCCTGGTTTACAGACACAGGTATAGGAGCCCAGGGTGTTGATACACTGACCGTTCTTGCACAGATTACCCATCACCTTACACTCATCAATGTCTGAAACGGAGAAAAGATTTTTGGTTTTCCAATTATACTATGGATTGGACACATTTTGTACATTTCATCTTTTAGCTAAGGAACTAGTCACTGTGCTATGCTAACTTGTGCACTAGCAACATCTTAGACATTTAAAAACACTCCGTAATGATTCCTCATTCAAAATTATTCCAAGGGGATGATGTGCTACCTTTGCCATCGGTGGTGTACCCAGGACCAAGTGGACATATCTTCTTATATTGCGTAGTGCCTGGCAGAGGGCACAGCTCACAGTTGGCACCCCAGCCACGGCCACCGTCACAGCAGCACTCAGACTTGGTGACGCTGTTGCGATTGCTGGAACCCATCTGGCACAGGGTCTGGAGGACCTCCGTAAAGCAGAAGCCCTGCCTGTTGTCTGCAAACAATGTAATTTATAGTGGTAATCTTCAAAAGGAACTTCAAGCTTTTCCAAAAGACATTCTCATGTGGTAATTGGCTTTAAAATAGTACTGTTTCCTACTTTGTAAATATTTATCTGTGATAACAGGGATTTTAAAATATTATTGTCTAATAGTACATCATTGCTACTCCATCACTCTCAACACAGACAGCTATTTCTTCTCAAATTTTGTTCTCAGATACCTTCAGGTAATTGAACAATTATGTACTTTATCTGATAATTGTTTTATTTAGTTTAATTTATTTTACATTGAAATATTTTGAATAAACTTAAAACATTTTTCTAAGTAATCTTTGTTCTTTGTCATGTCAATGTAAAGAACTTTGAATTGACACAGTGTATAAACTGCGATTCTTTTGCTTTTGAATTTCTGGCAGTACAGAAGTAGTCTGTATTGTCACATAACAATGGTTAAGATTAAGATTTTATTCTCCAACAGAGAAGAGATTTAAAAATGTCTCCCGGTGGATCATCACTCACTTACCAATGCATTCGGTCTGTGTGGGGCTGGGGCTGAAGCCCTGGTCACATCTGCAGCGATAACTGCCCACCGTGTTCTCACAGCGGCCATTTTGACAGATCCCTGGCTTAGAGCTGCACTCATTCAGGTCTGACAAATAAAGAACAGCATATACAGGTGTGAGTAATAGAGCACCTTCAAGTGCAATTCACTTACCGTTACTCTCTTCTAGTTCATATAAATGGGATTGTTGATTCTCTTACTAATATGGGTTGGCTTGGCCAATGCTACATACACACTCAGTCTCTGAATACAGTACAATTCTTTTGTTAATTGTTACTTTGATTACTTTATGATTGTGATAACCAATAGATTGCTGAAAGAAAATCTAAAAGATCTCAATTCTCCTGAATAAACAATGGTTGTTTTTTATATTTTATATATTTTTTATATTAGCACTGCCTAACCTTAGTGAGGCCAGTGTGATACCAAATCAGAAGTGTCATGAGGCTCTCATTTTTTTTTTTTTTTGACCAAAAAAGTGTTAGTGTGGTTTGCTTTTGCACATTATTATGGTAAGCTCTGTGCACCATGTTGCGAACCTACCCATGCAGCCCTCTCCATTGGGTTGTCGTATGTATCCCGGCGGGCAGATGCACATGAACGTGCCGATGAGGTTCTTGCATGTCATGCCACGTGACTCACAATCATCAATCCCTTCCTCACACTCATTCTGATCTAGAATAAAATGAGCAAAAAGTACATTGCTGTTACACTTGTCTATGTATGCATGTGAGTTATCTGTAATAACAAATAACCATACTGGCTGTCAAAGGCAACAACCTCCAACCCTTACTGTTGTTCGCAATATAAATATCTGAAAGCATTATGTCACATGGACAGTTGATAGTATTATAATGCACTCTTAAACCAGCCAGGTTGAGTCTGCTAGCGAGTTTGGAAATGGAGCTATGGTGCTGTTTATAAGTCAAATATAAATACGAGCGTATATAGCCCCAAGAGACTGAGGGATACAACCTGTCCAAAGTTTACAGAGTGAAAGGCTCTTGTCCACTGCACTTTAGCGTCTCCTCTAGGAGTATAAACGCACTGTGTGTATTTTCCATTCTCATAAAGACTCGTGGAGAAGGGTCCGAAATTTGGATTTACATTATGAATTCTTTAATGAAAGACAGCAGCTGAAGTTTATGCCACCCTGTCTGGGTTACTTGTCAAATAACACATCAGTGTCATCTCAGGAATGCCAAGCGAAGACACAGCCTCCTCATTAATCAGCTCGTCCAGTTGAAACTCGTACGCTGCGGCTACAGTTACATTCCGACTGTTTCCAGGCAGATGAGCTACTCTTTGAGCACAGGCTGTATTTCATAAGGCTCTGTGTATTCTACAAAAGGTCTGGCTGAGAGCACCTTTGCACATCCTGCGGTCTTCTCGGAGGACGTAGCCAGTGGGGCACTTGCATTCGTAGGAGCCATGCGTGTTCACACAGCGGAAGGCACACAGGAGGGGGTTCAGGGCACACTCGTTTACATCTGGAGGGACACAATGGTGGCAGACACGTCACTGAGCTTTTTTTCACTCCACTCTCACTACACTAATGAGTAAACATATCTTGTCTATAGTCTTGAGTAAACATAATTACACTCTGAGTAGGCATAACTAGTCTCCAAGTAGCCATTACTAGTCTTACATATCTAGTCTTTGAGTAAGCACAACTAGACTCTGAGTAAGTTCCTATGTTTAGCAACAACATACAGTACAGTAATGATTGTGACCAGCCTGATGCTTTTTAAATGATAAAGATTAATGTGCAAGGAAATGTCCATATGGAAAACGACACTTTAAATGGGTTCATCAGTGTGAAGCGATTAATCACTGGCTATCTTGGTGCCATCGCCATCATTTGCCTTGGCATCCCAGATATCTTACATCTGTGTAAACAACTTGAGCAAGAGCAGATTTAGCCAAGATGAAAGGAATCACACCATACCCTCGCACGACATCATCGGTCCTGGCTCAAAGCCCTCGTCACAAGTGCACTCGAAGGCTCCAATGACGTTCGTGCAGGTCCCATTGCCACAGGGGTTGCCAAGGTCACACTCGTTGATATCTGTGCGTGTGTGTGTGTGTGGGGGGGGGGGGGTAGAGAATAAATGTCAGTCGGAAGCAGCTTGATTTAGTTCAGTAACAATTTTAAAATAAAAAGAGGATACAATAAGTGCCTATGACCTGAGAGGTTACCAGTTATATGAAATGAATGGCGAGGCAAAGACTATAATAGGTTCTTCCGCTGAGACATTTATTTTATACTACTCCAAAAACCATTATCCTGTTAATCTACCACTTGTATACTATATGTGGGATATATATATATATTTTTTTTTACCAACAATTTCTTTCTATTTAGGAATCTTGCATGAACTACAGAAATCAACCGATAATTAGGCTACTTTCCAACAGTTGTTATGGTTACCATTCATATAGGCATGTAACAGTGTGGAATGGTGATTTAAATTTTTTTTATCAGATCTACTTAAAAGTATTTGATTCCTTTAAAGCAACTAACCTTGGCAGTTGATCCCAGAGGTGTCTAGTCTGTAACCAAAGGGGCACTCGCAGCGGTAAGACCCATCCGTGTTGATGCATTCCCCATTATTGCAGGCATTCGGGTTGGTTGCACACTCATCAATATCTATCCCAAAAAACATCAGCCCAAAAAAACATCAGCAACCAATGATCTGTCTTGACATACAAATGATTTCGAAGGCATTCGTGTCGAAGGATTTTAAGCACGCCTGAGCATAAAGCAAGCTTACCCAGAATCTTGTCATCCGCCCCAAATGTCTGGCCAACATTGTGACACAGCAGTGTAAATGCCTCTGGAAAAGAAGAAATCATAGAACAGCATACAGCTTAGTGGCAGAGACCCAAGAATCTATACATTACAATATAGCTTGTGCATTCCTTTTGCATCATCATTCAGGACATATTTCAAAAGGTCATGATTTAAAAAAAAAAGTCTTTAGGGCGTCCTTTAGAGTAGGACTAGACTGACCATCGCCCTGGCTGGGACAGATCTCGCAGGGGTCTCCCCAGCCCTGGCCAGGCATAGCACTGCAACAGCAGAGACTCTTGGTGGTGTTGAGGTGCTTGGGGGCCAAGCAGCGGCCATTCTCAAATTTGGTGTAGCAGTAATGGATGCGCATATCTGAAGGACAGAAAGAAAGGGAGAGAGAAAGAGAACGTTCACAATCATTTATATTTCAGATGTTCTGCTAAGTTGCCGAGGCACCGAGCAGGATTTAAGGAGGGGGATTGGAGTGGATTTAAAGTCGTCTTTTTCTCTCTTTCAGCCTTTGTGGATTCTTCAGGAGCCTGACCCAGGCCTTTTGGACCCCTGGGTCCACTTCTCCTCATCAGTGGGTGTGAGACGGGGCCATCAGAACGTCCCCTGATCCGCCTCAGAGGTGCCGGCCACTGGGCCCCAGGGACCTTGGTGCTCATCACGCGACCACTGTAGCGTAGACGCCCGCAGCCCCAGCCAGAGCCCATCCTTCACTCCTGCTCACTGGATCCCTGCGAGGGACCTGTTTTTCTTCCTCCTCAGCTGGTAATGAAAAGCAGGCGCTGGAGATGTGGCCTCTGGAGTGTTTGTACTGGCCTTTCCTCGCTCTACACAAATAATCCATCTGACCCCCGTACATCATACGACACACACACACACACACACACACACACAAACACACACCTGGCTTAAAATCATGTTGGAAGAATGTAGAGTGAGCGTCTGAGTACTTTTTTTTCCTCCCGGAAAAAGTGATTTATCAGCCTTTTTTTCCCCTTCTCGCCAAAAAACGAGGCTCAGTCTCCCTCATGGTCCTCCATCCCCTGTGCCCTCGGCAACAGCAGTATCCCACCCGCTGCATCGGCTTGCATTGTGAAAAAGAGAGTGTCTGTGGCTGTCTTACACCCATCCAGAATCCATTCAGAAGGTACCTAATTACAGCATGGCTCCATTACTGCATGGCTGTGGTGAAGTGTTGTGTTTAATTGAGGGGGAGTCTGGGGACCTTCTATTATTAAATGTGTGTGTGTGTGTGTGTGTGTGTGTGTGTGTGTGTGTGTGTGTGTGTGTGTGCATTTATACTCAAATTCCCAAGACCTGCTTCTCATTTTTCGTTGGACCTCACCCACCTCCAGGCCGCCGTCCCACATGTGGGAGAGGGAGAGAGGGAGGCAGAGGCCGTAAACCTTCCCTTTCAACTTATGTCATCATTGTCTTGAGTATGTGGGGGGACTCTCAAACGCATTCCTGCTCGGTGAATGACAACATGGAAAAACAGGGGCTTGATGTGGGGACCAGGACATGTTGTTTGTCTCCCTGAGGAAGTTTTGTCCCTGGTGTTAATTGCTTGTACTGAGGATTTATATACACTCTGGTAATTAAATCATACCTCTACAGCTCAAAAGAAAAATTCAGACTCTAACCAACTTAAGGCGATAATCAATCTGTGGTCACAGGGTACTGAATCACACTGCTTCACCAGGTGATCCCAGCTATGTATCAAGTAATATATCTGCATTTATATACCGATGATGGATGACAGGACTAAAGTTAAGTGCATGTTCAAGGTAACTAGTGTCAATCACATATATGAAGCTCTAATGAAGTGCTGAGGATATTTTAGGTATTCTGGAACAGCTGTATATAATATTTTAAACAGTACATTATATACATCTACACTTCACCTTGATCTTGATCTTTGTTTCCTACTCACTGAAATCTTCAGGCTTGAGCAAGGTAGTCTAATAATGTTTATAATATTACTATACATTTTACAAATACATACAAATATTAGAATATAAAAGCTTACCCAGGCATCTCCGTCCAGAAGAGGTCAGTTGGTAGCCCTCTGGACAGTCACATTTGAAGCCTCCTGGAGTGTTGGTGCAGGTGCCAGAGATGCAGATATCCGGGCTTTGTGTGCACTCATCAATATCTGCCACAAGTGACAAACAGAACATTTTTACTGTCACAAGTAACATAATGGTAAATTGTTAACATTACGTTTGCTTATCTGAGGGGAAAATGAAAGATAATGAAGAGTTTGAGAACTGAAAGAGAGCTACACTACAAACCACTTAAAACACTACGCAGTTTGACTGGGATTGTGCACATGTTAGTACAAAATACAATAAATAAAAAAATAAAAAATAAAAAACAGGGATCAGTAAGAAGCCAAATAAACTAAAGAATGTCTAGTTTGTTGCTAAAATATTTGAAGTGATGACTAAAATCCATGTTACTGACTAAAATCCATGTTCCTAAATGTGATTTCTTCTTTTAGAATAAAAATATTCCTCTAGTGCTCAGAACACTTTATGTAATTTAATCATTGTATGTCTAATACTAGTGCTGTTGGTAACATAACTTTCATCACGCTGGCATGGTGATAGGTACACCTCAAAATCATCTGTGGGTGTTTTAAAGAGAGGCCGAACAAAGCTGACAGGTGTATTTTTTCGAAGAGCTCTGGCCTTCCTGCCGAGCTCAGCACGAGTTGCTCGGGAACACTCAACAGTAGTTTGATCCAGCCTGACTGTTACAAACCACAGAACTCCTGACCACAAACTTGTGTGAACAGGTGTGCCTCCCTGAGTGCATGCAGCTCATATGGGACACTGTCAGCAAATGCTGAGTTACATTCATTTAAGAGTTGTATGGTTTTCTTTCACTCTTAAAACAGGGCTCTAAAAGGTCTGCATATCAGTTACTTTCCAGAAAGGAATCAAAAACACCAAAGTGTTCATTGGCGTTCTCCAATCCATAAAAAGTCCATTCGCATGTGACTGAAATATGTGACTACTATGACCTGGATGAATGATAATCTTCACAAACAGTGGAAGATGTTCCTGGTAAAAACAGTTTATGCAAGACATGAAAGTCATTCTTGTCTCACTCTGTGTGTGTGTGTGTGTGTGTGTGTGTGTATCTTGTCAGTAAAGATGAACAAATGAACAGAGAAGCACTTGGGTAAAAAAAACTTTGAATTCAGCAGACCCATGACCAAAGGACAATCATCTTTTTCTATCTCATGACAATGGGAAAGGGAGTGTCTGCATTCTATTATCATGCTTTAACAAGATCAGGGCACACACTTACACCTCTCCAGTAGACCAGGATTGGGACCTAGAGAGACAACTGTCAAGTCTGTACCTTCACATTTCTCGTCCACCACGTAGTAGCCATTGGGACAGATGCACCTGTAGGAGCCATCCAGATTCTGGCATGTTCCGGGGCCACATGTACCAGGGTTGTCCGCACATTCATTGATGTCTGGAGGGGAGTGAAGAGCAGTTAATCGGAAGTCATCATCTCTTGTCATCATCTTGAGTACTTGAACCCACATATGATCCTCTGTTACTGATAAACACACTGGGAGATCAAGCTGGGTTGTTTTTTTCTTTTTTTTTTGCACAACCTCAAAAATTAGCCACATGAAATCGTATCCTGTTTTTCTTGGCAGCAGGCGCTGCGATGGGGGCAAGGGCCTTCCTCTTACCCACACACATCCTCCCATCCGACGTGATCTCGTAGCCGTCCCGGCACACACACACAAAGGAGCCCACCGTGTTCAAGCAGTTTCCGTTGCGACACAGGCCTCGCTGGGTGGCACATTCGTCCGTATCTAAAACGCAGTCCCAACATTGTCAACAAAAACAAAAAACAATTTATACACAGAACAAAACAGAGGAAATAAGCTTGGGGATAAACAGTCAAACTATGCTGCACAAAAAAGTTCTGCAGCAACCATTCAGTGCTACAGAGTGCAGGCAGTTCACTAATATATCTATATGCAGTTCACTAATATATCTATATACTGTCTACACATGCATTTATCCCATTAGCAGATGCTTTTATCCAAAAGCAACATAGGTTAGGTGACTTGGTCAAGGGGATAATGCACTTGCCATGTTCCTTGCTGTAACTGCAGAGCTACCAACATGACACTTTTATGTGTGCCTTGGCCTTGCGAAACAGGAGCAGAATCATGCTTATCAGGCTTACCAATGCAGTCATTGTTGTGGGAGTGCTCAAAACCGGGGTAGCAGATACAGTTGTACGAG
Source organism: Limnothrissa miodon (assembly GCA_017657215.1). Lineage (NCBI taxonomy): Eukaryota > Metazoa > Chordata > Actinopteri > Clupeiformes > Clupeidae > Limnothrissa > Limnothrissa miodon. The sequence goes on along the minus strand of JAGFZM010001022.1, from coordinate 360,890 downwards.
CCCAGAGTGTTCTTGCACGTTCCATTTCCACATGGCTGCCTCTCACATTCATCCACATCTAATAGACAGAAATCAACCACACACGCAGGTGAATTCACCCTGAACTCCCCATAAGTTTACATGAGATAAAAACGGTAACACAATAAGTCACAATATAAGAAGACCACTATTTAATGTGACTAACCTATACACATGGATTGGTCCAAGGTGGCCTTGTATCCATTAGGGCATATGCAGCGGTAGCTCCCCACTGTGTCAATGCACTGTCCTGGATGGCAAACGTTGGGATTCTCAAAACACTCATTGCGATCTGCAGAGAAACAAGGGAAAGACTGTCAACAGACCTTATTACCATCATCGTCAACATTATCCTCACTGTCATTTCCAACAGCTACGGTAATCGTTTGGATGTCTGCGATCCTGCTTGTGTTTCACACAGCGGCAAATTATAGTGCCGACATTGTTCTGTTGATATATCTACATCCATCAGCATCAACCTCAGCTAAGACAACTGAGAGACATCCCCACCCACCTCTTCATCCCCAGTGTTGCTACCTTTGGCCACGCACCAAGCACAGAGCTGTGCCACTGCACACAAAATAAGCCCAGCCGGTGGGAAGCCAGCGGGATGAGAATTCCCAGACCCTGAGTCATACTCAGTGGGGCCTTGGGCAAAAAAAACCCCGCAAGCGGCAGCAACAGCACCAGCAGTGGTAGAGGCAGAGGCAGAGGTAGCAGCAACCATCGGGTCCGTGCTGAGGATCAGCCAGGCCCTTGTGATGGATTGCCCTCCTCCAGAGCTTGAAATAGCTCCCGCTGTTGTCCAGTTATAACAGAGCATAGCTCAAGTCTTAATGTTTCCTTTCATGTGAGGGTGGGCGGTGGGGGGCGTTTTAGCCCTGAGACGCTGCTCTTGCTGGGCACTATGTGTGCACAAGCAAGGCGGGCCAAAAACTAAAGGGGAATTTTTTATTTCACAGTAAAACTTTCTGAGTGAAAATTAAGACCTTGGGGCTGGATACACGCAACAGGCCTAATTTCTGGGCATTGTGATGTTCTGTCACTGAACACAGCTAAAGTCTGAAGATTACCACGGTATTTGAGCTTGGTGCTGTCTGCTATGACATTCTTTTTTGTGTGTAACTGGCAGGAGACAGAATCCTTAGATGTCTTAGTATTAAAAATGTCAATAAATAAATACTTTCAGTTCATGTCTGATTGCCCTGATAGCCTTTATGTGCGTGTGTCTATGTGTTTTATAAAAGTGGTTAAATGTTCAGTATTACTGTAGATACTATATAGATTCAGATACTGTTGATAAGCCTCTGTGCCCAATTCTATGGTCAGATCATTAGGTGGAATTTTAAATCGGTACAAAAATGGAGGTGGCAAAGTGATTAACCTGGCTTCAGTGGGTAAACCTAAAGAAAGTGGCAAATCTGCTAATAGGCCTGTTGTTTGGGTTTGGAGGATGAGGACTTTAGGCTTTTATTATTATGTTACCACTACCAGCGGTTTATTTTACCACCTTCTTGGAATGACCCCTTGGATAATAACTGACAAATTAAAGCTGGCCAACAAGAGTTGTTAGGCATGACTGTGTGTTCATGAGATGGGGTCTTACCCAGGCACTGTCCTGTGGGAGTGAAGCGGTAGCCAGGCTTGCACTCACAACGGTAACTTCCAGGCAAGTTTTGACAAGCAGCATTCTGCTGGCACACTGGTCCATTCTGACACTCATCAATGTCTGAGAATAATCACAAGTACGCACACACACATATGAAGAGAGAGAGAGAGACAGAGACAGAGAGAGAGAGAGAGAGAGAGAGAGAGAGAGAAGGTTAAAATTGCACAGCATGTGTAGATAAGTGTCAACTCATCAGCCAGAGTGAACTCATATACTCTACCAACCTTCACAAATAAGCAGCTTGTCGTTGTAGACAAATCCCATGGGGCACTCACACCTGAAGCTTCCAATCATGTTGATGCACAAGCCATTCTCACACAGGCCAGCAATCTGCTTGCACTCATCAATGTCTGCCAAACAAGAGAGCAGACAGCAAGTTTGGTCTCACAACTGTTTCGAGGCATTAAAAGCAACTACTTGCAATTAGTTCCAATTTCTACTTACCGATAATTTGGCCGGTGTAAATGTCAATATAATATCCAGGTCTCTCACTGCCACATAGGATGGCAAACTCATCTGTGGGGAGAAAACAAATTTATGAAAGCCACATTTATGATTGAGGAGAAAAGAGTTAGTATGCTAGTTTCCTTTGGCATGCAAGCTGTGCATTTACTTGTGCTTGGCACAGGACACTGTTCACAGGGTTTGTTCCAGGCACGTCCAATGTTGTATGAGCAGCAGCACATCTTCTTGGTGACATTGAAGTTCAGCTCCCCATCACATGTGCCATTGTCCGAATAGTAATTCCTGAAGCAGAGGCTTTTCCTCATGTCTTGGGGAAAAGATGTTTAGTGCAACACAGTGTAAGTGAAAAACACTTTTCGAAATTAAAACTATTTATGAATTACTACATGTATATGTATAGAATATGTAACATATTTCTAATCTGAGATGTTCAGAGTGTTGAGTGAGATCGTAATGACAGTAATGCCTGTAAAATACTAATTAAAACTTTTTTTAACTAATTAAACATAACATTTACATGCTTACCCATGCAGTTGTTGCCGCCATTGACCTGCATGTAGTCTGGTGGGCAGATGCAGGTATAGTTGCCGATGGTGTTGTAGCACTGACCAGGCCCACAGATGCCTGGACGCTCACACTCATTCACATCTGGAACGAGACATGGAGACGAGGACATCTCATTAGGAAGGGCTCTTATTGCCTTTACGGCTGCAGAGGACAGTTCTAAGATCAGTTAGTTCATTAGTTTTCTGGGTTCAAAAATGAAAGGATGAATTCCTCTCTAAACTGATATGGATGCTTACAAAGTCCAGACACAACCTTTTTGTTTTGCCTTCAGACCAATACAAGGCCCAATTAAAATGCCATTGCGCACGTTGGCCGGGGAGGTGATGAATGCTGGTCTCAGAGGAACCGTACATTCTGTGACAGTGCTTCGTCTTGGACCAGGCTGCTGACCACAACAAAGGCGCCCAGTGACAGGGCCGGATGGGCCCTCTGGAAAGGCATTAAGCCCCCAAAGCCAGCCACTCCTCCTGATTTACCGAGTGAGCACCAGCACCAGCAGGCTAGGAGACAACAAATGCTAGCATTGCTTGTTTTGATATTTCCTCCCACCCCTTTCTCCGTCCTAGGAAAACAGACGGCTGGTCTCAATTTCCTTTCTGCCTAAAATGTTTCAGAGATGAAGCCTAAAGGGAGAGAAAACAGACTTTTTTTATTCCCTTACCTTCACAGACCCTGTTCTCTTCGTTCAATGCAAAGCCCTTTGGACATTCACACTGAAAACTCCCAAATGTATTAATGCATTGTCCTCCTTGGCACAAACCAGGAAGCTCCAGACATTCGTTGATGTCTGCCAAACAAATATTTTTTGAGATTTTAGAGAGAGGGAGTTAGACAAAAGAAAGATGCATGTTATGTTTCTGAAATTACACTGTATATAACAACGATTTTGCCATACATAAAAAAATATACAGCCCTCCAAACAGCTGCGTGTAACTTCTAAAATGGGGACCAAAAATATTTACCCTCCACGATGACAGTGATGGGATTTGGCCGGAAGCCCTCTCCTCCAGGGCAGAGTGTTTTGTACTCCGCTGTTCACATCGAGAGTTCACATTAGATCACTGTACACAAGCGCCAACATCGGCTACACACCGTCATTAAACAACAACGCTAGCAAACAACATGACTTCCACCCACCACTACCACCACACACCCGCTCCCCCTGTCTCTCCAAAAACAACCCCACCAAAGTTATAAAGCTGTATAATTTAATAAGGCATTTGTCTTCACTCACAATTGCACAAAGAGGTCTTTTGTAATCTACTTTATTAAAAAAAAGACACTAATATAGTTAATTTTACACTGACAACAGCTAACACTGCTGGCCTGCCAGGGAGGACCTAGTGACTCACAGGAGTTGACCGAGGGGCATTCCTCACAGGGCGTCCCCCACGCCCGGCCCTGGGAGCAGCAGCAGGAGGCCCTGGACACCCCCTGGCCAATTTCGTTGGAGCAGAACAGGCTCTCCGACGCATCGCCACGGGACTGCACTTCCAGGTAACAGTTGCCAGATCTTGTGTCTAGAGACAAGCACATGCACTGGGTGTGGGTACAGGAATACATTTTTCCACAAGGAAAAGAAAAACATATTTGATTCAGTGGTTTGTATTGACTACATGTGCAACCTTTTTTTTAATTGGCATTCAAAAACACATTTGACAGGGCCATCCACTGCTGTGGCTCATAAACAAAACTGTTTTCAATTATAAGATGTCCAGTTCCCAGAAGGTGACTTACGAGAACTCTGAGCACTTGGTAAAACTCACCCACACAACCAACTCCTGTTGGGTTGAGCTCAAAGTACGGTGGACAGTTGCACACATAGCTGCCAGGTGTGTTCACACAGTGCCCACTGATACAGATAGTAGGATCGAGACACTCGTTGACATCTGTGGGCCAAAAGAGAGAGACACTGAAATCCATGCGCTGTGGCACAGTTTGTTATTGATGTTAGAATATGCATGACTGTTGCTGGCACAGAAATAGTTCGATCACTTCACAAGAATACATTTTTAGTTGTTCTGTGTGTGTGCGTCAACTGTGAGTCAAGCCACAAACCAATGTGTATGTGTTCGTTGGCGGACTGCTGTCGCTCCAAGGGGTGACCGCAGCTAACCTTGCGGAGCTCTGTGGTGTGTCGACCTCCATTGCCTCTCACTATTTATGCACTCTCTCATTCCCCATGACGGAGCAGCCTGGGAGGATCACTCTTTCCACTTGCTCCACGTGAGGCAGCGCTGTGCCATCAATTGTGCCGGACCGTCACAACCTCAGTGCTGGCTGCAGAGTGTGGACACCCTGTGTCACGCATTCAACCTCTCCGTGGCTCGGCGCCCACAAATCCGCACGCGTAGTGCTGTGCTTACCATGAACTCGGCGCCTCATAATGGCTGTCAAATACAAGGTCATTAGCGACCTCTTCGATGAGCTTGACGCAATCTGCCCCCAGAGGGAGTGATCGGTTTGGCTCGGGCCTGAGGGGTGATGTAGGATTTGCCTGAACTCACTCCTGAGTCACTTAAGGGAGCCACCTCAGAACGGAGGGTCAAATTTCCATTGCCCTGATGGTAAACACTAAACACACTGCGGTGTGTGTGTGTGTGTGTGTGTGTGTGTGTGGTTGTGTGTGTGTGTTTTTGTGTGTGTGTGTGTGCTTGTGCATTTGTGAGGCAACACTTACCTGTGCAATTGCCGCCGCTTCTATCCAGCTCGTACCCAATGTGGCATTCACATCTGAACAGGCCAGGAATGTTCTGGCACCTTCCGTTGATGCAGACGTTGGAGAAGGAGCATTCGTCTATGTCTGTGCAGACAGAGAGGGGAGGCCAGCTGTAAGGGATTATCCGATCATGGGACGGAGGGGAAAATCAACAGAAGCCAGAGTAGGAGAGGATGTGTGAACCCCACAGCGGAGTGACAGTTCTGGGGCAAAGAGGCAGGATGAAGCCCTGCCGAGGAGACCCACACCTCTGCTGGAAGCAGCTGATTACAGCATGCCATCAGATCCGCTGACTGCATGAACATTAGGACGCTAAGGAGTGGTTATTTAACTGAGCAAACAGACCTAACAGACTATTAAAAATGTTAGCATAAGCCTAATCATCCAATAATCTCAGGAACACAGGGCGCTGTTGCCCTAACCCTTTGTAGCCCCCTTGGAAATACTTGTTTATTTAAAAGGCTTTTATAGGTTCAGTTATCTGACTAAATATTTAACCATCTGACATGTAATGTAAACAAGTAATGTTATATATACCCACCTGACCTGCTATTGTGTATTAAGCCCGGAGAAAGTAAAATGCTATATTGTGAAATCAGGATTCGGAGGTAAGCCTGATCTGAGTGCATCTAATCACCTCACCTTCGCATGCTTTGCCATCAGTGGTTGGGAAGAAACCCATGTCACACTCGCAGCGGTAGCCCCCGGGCACGTTCAGGCAGTGTCCGCTCTCGCACAGGTTCACGTTCTCCGCACACTCGTCACTATCTGTGCACACACAGGGAAGCAGCCACTGGGTTATGGCAGGAACCGTCAGGGACAGCAGGGACACAAATGAGTGTGGGGTGAGGAGGTTCTTTGCACACCTGAGCAGTAGTAGCCGTCTCCAGCGAAGCCCTCCTTGCACACGCAGCGGTAGGAGCCCATGGTGTTCATACAGTCAGCGTTCGGGCTACACTTGTGGGTGCCGTTAGAGCACTCGTCCAGATCTGAAACATGCAGGCAACAGACATCAAGTCATCTGTATCATACAGCCATGGCACTGAAATAGTTAAGTCCGAAGGGTCGCCTGGGGTTAAGGGCTAGTGCTTGCATACAGATGGAAAATCTTAGAGAGCCAAACAGGAAATGGAGCCCAAAAGCCTTGACCTTCAGGTGACCTCAGACTACTGATAAGAGGTGGATTAGCTCTGACAGCTAACAAATGGGTTCTGCTTTACTGTGCGTGCTCCAAGCCCAAAGGCCTTACCTGTGCACTTCACCCCATCACCAATCCAGCCCGGGGCACAGCTGCACTTGAAGCTGCCTGCCGTGTTGGTGCACGAAGCATGTCTGTCACAGTTGTGGGCTCCGATCTCACACTCATTGATGTCTGGGAGAAAACAAATCAACAGCAAACAATCATAATGACAACTAAGAATAGGGTTGCAAAGGGGTGGAAAATTTCCGGTAAATTTCTGGAAACTTTCCGGAAACTTTCCATGGAAACTTTAGCTTGGGAATTTTAGAAATATTCAAAAATGGAAATTTGTGGAAATTATGTGAATTTATGGGAATTAACTGGAAATTTTGGATGATTTTAAGAAACATAGACCATATGACTCATATACCAACAACATATTTTGTCATAAGACATTTTTACAAAAAATATACAATTAAATTAAAAATATAGCATTTTTCTGTTAAATTTGTAGATGGTAAACTGAACAAATGGAAAGGGCTATCAAAACATTTAAATTATGTATGAAATCAGGTGTGGTTATGTAAAACTGCTTAGCAGGAAGCAGAAGAAACGGCACATTTTGTGCTATCTAGCACCATGATAAGCTAACTTCTTTAATACAAAGGTGCTAGCTAGCTTACCTTTAACATATCTGCCTTACCAGTGAGCTAGCAATCTATATTTTGATTGGACTTGCTAAAATTTTAGAACAAATTTTAGAACAAATATCATCTAAGTTATATCATCATAACTTGCTTGACTGTTTGTAGTCCTCAAATGTGTAGCCTCACGAGTCTGTATCAGTGACTTTATGTGGGTCATAAAGGTTGCTTTAGCAGTCCATAATTCTAGAAATCATTGAGATGTGATGGGAGGATGCACAATGCGTATAGGAGGTGCGGCCTCAATAGCCCTGCATTAAGGAGTGTGTTATGCCCCTGTGATTGAAGAATAGCAAATTATAGGCTACTCAACTTTATGCATATCACATCTCATAGTTTTAGCCAAGACTGCTAAAATATTATTTTCTACCAACTGTCTTTATGTCCCTGAACTTTAGTTGAGATAATTCCCATTTTTTTCCAATTAATTCCCGTTAATTCCCATAAATTCCCATAAATTCCCGTTAATTCCCATGGAAAGTTTCCAACTTTGAAAATTCCCGGAATTTTGCAACCCTAACTAAGAACAATCAGGCTAGATGTGAAGATCTGGATTGTGTTCATTGTTAAAGGCTAAGAGTAAACAGGCTATGTGTGAAGATCTAGATGCGTTAATTGTTCTGTGCCACTGATAGGCAGCTTTGACTCGTTCGGAGGGCAGCGTATGGATTCCTCCAGAGGGCCTATAGGGGGAGAAGTAAGCTGTCATAGTGCTCTGCCTTTGGGCTGCAAGCTATCTCTGGGCTCTGTTTCAAGACTCCTGACCGCAGAAGCACTTAATAGAGCAAATCTAATCCGCCAAGAATGCAACAAACTCATTTCCACCCGGAGTGACACTCGTACGACACGGGCCTGTCTGTTCGTCGGCTGTGGAATGCCCAGAAAGGCAGTCTCTTTGTCCAAGCAGGAACAAGGGACTCCCACATCCCAACATCCTGCCAGCCGGCCAGCACGCCCGCCTGTCGGCCATGGGAGGCTGCACTCGACCTGGATCCGCTGCCCCACTGCCCCCTTTCTGCGCCCCTCTCCCGCCACCACCCAGGTTCAGTGAGCCTGCCCCTAATTGGTGTCCATCTCGCGAGTGTGTGAGCAGCGTTGTGTACTGTTGGCCAAGAAAGGTGAGAGGTCCTCGCTACAGATGATGGAAATGTCACAATACTCCCACCATCCTCAGCTAACCAGAACAGTCCTAAAAGGCAACACAGTCGGTTGCCAAGTGACGCAGGCGTCCGCACAGACAAACACAGCTGGCAGGGGCCGCTCCATGTTGATCTGGGGCTGGAGCTGAGAGTTAACGGCTGGCATGTTCCTGGCCCACACCCCTGAAGCTGGAAGGCTCCCTCTACTTAAAATATGACTTTTTAAACACAATTGCGTGCCTTCTCTAATTTGTTATTGTCTTTTAATAGGGCAGCCGTTGTTTGAAAACTAAAAAACTTCACACTGGGACGGCCTTCAAAATAATTATCAAATTCCTTAGAGTTATATGGAGTTTGACATTTACAAATGAGATACATCATCTTCACTATCATCCCACTAGGGATGACACACTGAGGTTCTCTAAATGGATGAGAGTATGACAACTACAAGTTGCACCCATCATGTGGGAACCAGGCACCTTTCAAAATATCATGTAAATGTTGTCAAAAGTCACAACAGAGTCAAAAACAGAGTTATGAATCTGCAGAGTCAATGAATGCATCTAGTGGTAAATGAAATTTATGAGTTATGAGTTTCTCTCAAAGCTTTTATCCCAGGTTGTCTATGAGTTTATTTGCTAGATTTAGTTGTTTTCATAAATACCAGCAATGTTTCTAATTACATTACAAAAAAGAACCTCATGCAAAACCTGAATATGCCTAACTTGCCTAAAACTTTGCCTAAATTAAAAATATATATTTATATATATTTCAAAATCATTAGATAAGTCTAGTCTCTTCCAGTATCCCTAGATAAGTATAAAAGAAAAGGCTTTTAAGTTGATACCCTCTAAGATCTAGTATAAATCTAAATATCTTAAATGAATTTTTCCATTTAGCATTCTCAGGCCAGGATGAATAAGATTTAGTGAGCAGATATAGGATGAGAGGTATTGGGAAGATGAATATTATTTGTAGTGAAAAGCAGATAGATAAAGAGAGAGAAAGAGAGAGAGAGAGAGAGAGAGAGCTCAGCCCATAACAAAAGATGTACACTGGCTATGGAAGCATCTGGAAAACCTTCATGTGAAACAATTCCTGGCCTGCTGCCTGTGGTAATTCCACAGAGGCAAAGCTCACGTGAGACGGCTGAGTGGAGGCCTGGCACTGCCCCACCAAAATTTCAGCTCTCCCTGTCTTTGTCTCCTCTCTCACCCTTTCTCTCTCTCTTTTCTCTTCTTCCTGTATCACACATCTTTCTTCCTCACACTAACTCCTCGCCCTTTTGTTCTTTCTTGACACCGTTCGTCTTTGACTTCCTTGACTCTCTCCTCGCTTTGCTTTCTGTGATCTAGTCAGACACCCTACAATCAGGGAGAATGAAACATCATGACTATCATCATCCTCACTCTCGATCTTGTTAGAGAGGGCGTTCAATCTTCAAACAAATTTGAGGCCTTGCCCTAACAAAAAAAAAGGTGCCCTTGTGTTAATATAAGGGCCGGAGAGATGCCGTGAGCTGATTACAGGATGCCTTGGAAATATTCATATGATTACAGATACTTCCTGTGAACCTTTGAAACAAAATTTGGGGGTCCAAAGGAGGGGGTGGGGTGGTTGAGGGTTCATGAAAACAACTGCAGCATGCGAAGAATGTGGAAACTCCACCATTTGGAAAAATAACTGCAGCAGTTCTCCAATGCACTGCAGTGCAATCTGCTCAAGGAGAGTCAGAAGGAGGGGTGGGGGGGGGGGGGGGGGGGGAGATCTGTGTCACACTCACTCACGTGCCAGTTTATGTGTCCTAATGGCAAATTCAGATTGTGCTTTTTTCAAAAAATAAGGCTAATGCTTTGCATATGGACAAGGGAGGGTAGCCTGCTAACAAAGGCAGGGAAAGCCACAACTTTAGACAGAGCCGAGATTTCATGCGTGTCTGCTACACACAGTGGACATCCCATGTGCACAACAAAGAGAGCCCTCCGAGGGTGATTTAATGTGGACTTACAGTACACAGGGCCACTCCTAAGCTTGTAAACCCCTGTGCTTGACAAATGGACTCCCACCCTATCTTTATATGTGCAGCAACGCTTGGTGAGGACTCGGGCGAGAGAGGTGGGGATAATTCCCCAAAGGCAATCGTTTGCAGCTGGATCAAGTCAGAGAGTGAGGGAGAGCTTAAACTAAAATGGTGAAAGTAGGGGTACAGCCCTTGACATTTTCATTCCTAAATAGTTTCGAGCGGTGCACAGTTATAGCTATGCTTTACTTATGTGTCAAAGGGGCCCAGTAAAATCGTAATGGTCACAATTCCGACTTTGACTATTTGGTGGTGATTAACCTACGTTCTTTATTGTCGAAGTGAAACTACTCTCACCGTTAAGTGCTAGCCATAGAATAGGCACCAAACTAGTGTTCCACTCATTTAAAGGCTTTATGTCAACAATGAGAGATGCCTGTGTTTTGATCTATGTGCAGACATTCACAACTGACTAAACTCATATGCACTTTCATAAAAGCCCTATTGGTCATCATGCTATCTTGAAGACAGGCCAATTCAGTCTGCAAGCCTTGTAGGCGATTAAAAAAGTGCTTTGTACTGTAGTAGGGAGCACTTTAGGAAAGTAAAAGGACTGTTCTCAAAGTAACATTGTACAAAGTGAAATCACAATCAAATGGACCAAACCTTGCGTGTGCTTTTCCCACTCCAGACTCCCCTATGATATACTTCCATTATAACACAAGGCAAATAACATCTGTGTAGGATCGGAATGCTTGTGGAGCTGCCGTGCAGGGGTTTGAGGATTCTTCGAAGGTTGTTTCATGATTTGGTTCCACTTGTTTGTTTGTCGAACTGGAAACAATCGGTGATGACAGGCCAGCTGAGTCATGCAGATGGATTGCTAATAAAACCCAGAAAGTTGGCGGCCAAGCGTCACGTGCACACATGTCTTAGTTTCACAGTCTCACACACCCTTACCCCCCCAACTTTCTTATACAGACACACATACACACACACACACACACACACAGGCACACACAAACACACATACATACACGCTCATCTTTTATGGTTTTTTTTCCCGCTTGTGGACCCTATTTGCCTGTCTGTTCTCCAATTTTCCGGCTCTCTTTTCCAAAACTCCAGCTTGCTGTTCTCAGTTGGCAGCTCCCTTTCCACTCTTATTTGGTTTCCTCCTCTCCCCCTCTTGCTTTTGGTTTTCCTCTCTCTCTCTCTCTCTCTCTCTCTCTCTCTCTCTCCCCCTTCTGTCTCTACCCCTCTCTCTCTCTTGTCTCTCTAACTGAAGGTCATGGCCCCATTAGCCTCTGTGTTGGGGTGATTCCGCCTCGCTTCCTTCACATTTACAGTGACATCACCGGCCCTGCACTTCCCTCTTCAGCGCCAGGCCCCTCTGGCTGAAACATCTCTATCCCTGCACACACAAACATACACAATCATGGCTAGCCTGCAAGCCCAGGCTCTGGGACCTTTGTGTGTGTGTATGTATGTGTGTGTGTGTACCTACAGCATACATGAGTGAATGTAAATGTATATGTATGTATGTATGTATATGACTGTATTTGTATATGTGATGTTTGAGTGTGGTTACATTTTAACATTGGCATGAGTGATGAGTGGGTTAGGACTATGGTCCTCATCTCTATGTGTAGGTGTGTGTGTGTGTGTGTGTGTGTGTGTGTAAGAGTACATAGCATGCAGCTTCTCCAGCAGCTGGGTTTTGTTGTCCTTCTTGGCTCCACCATTATCATCAGTTAACACCAATTAAAAAACGATGTCTTTCCCAGTGGCACTCAACACAGAGCTCTCACGACCTCTGTCGTCCTCACGCCACTATTAGGAGTTCATCCAAACACTCTGTCTGAGCCAATCAGGAAAAAAAGTGAACTTTCCGCCTTCCCCTCAATCGCCTTATTTATTTGTTTAGGAATGGTTATTATGTTTTATTGAAATGGCCCAACCATAACGTCATGTTGAACTAGAGTTAATGAAAGGACAACAAAAGAACAAACAACGAGTAATTTGAGACATACGGCATTCACCAAACAACCAACAGGAAATGTTGGTGACCTCACGCAAGGCATGCAACACCAACTTTTTGCCAAGCAGAACCTAAAAAAGGGGGAGATTGAGAGGACACAGTCCAGTTGACTAGCTCCTCAGAGAGATTAGACATCCTTATCAGAAATCAGCTACTGTAGCGTTGCATCTATTAGAGCCTTGACTGCAAAAGGTCCTAAAGGAAAATGTTTCCTCTCTGACTCTCACTTTTAAAGCTGTCACTGGGTGGGCCTTTGGTCAAGGCTAGTATACATACTACTCACCGCAAAAGAGTTGGGAAAAATGGTTCTACCGTAAACATAGGCCAAAACATGTCTTTCACTGGAAAAAGGGTTCTGGGCTCTGCCAAGTCTACCCTTCCCTGCCTCACTACTCTGCTTCTTCAAACTCCTGTTTAATTACTGGCAGTTTCCCCATGACTCAGTAAACTTTCGCCTCCATATAGCATCTGACTGACATCATCCCTGTGCGTTCTCCAGAGGGGGCTGGCTATGCCGCTGCGCCAGCCAACCAGGCTTGCTCAGACTCTTCTGGGAAGAAAGGACTCTTTTATTTAAGCAGAGCTGGGCTTGAAATTCAATTTGTGGGCCACCTTCCCTCTCCCGACCAACTTTCCAAGGTGTGAAAGTAACCCGTCATATCCATGTGCTACCTCCTGTTCCCTGCCTGTCCCTTTAACCTTTTAGTGTCTGTTTTTCTATTGCTAGGTTCTATCTTACATGCTCGTCTGGTTTCGTTTTTGTTCAGATTTTAAATCCATTATGGCTTTGTATAGGTAATATTAGCAAAGAAGGTTTTTAATTAGAATTAATGGTAATTTACTGTGACCCAAGCTGTGGTTCTTGTTCTATATTATAAGCAATATTGCTAGCATTTAACATTACTAGCCTTAGAATGCTAGCCAACTTGGATGTTCAGTCAGAATACCACAAGAGGTTTCGTAGTAGAGGTTTCAGGGTAGGTTTCAGGGTAGAGCCATGACTAAACTCTAGCCAAACTGTCAGGAGGAGTGATTTTAATTTCTAAAATCGAAATATATTTTGATTCCTGTGGATAAACACATACATATATGTGATCGTTTCCAGTGTCAGTCAGCCTTGCCTTGGCTTGCCTCTTCTGCAAAAGGGGAATAAATGAGTGTGTGTGTGTCAGTAGGATACTGACCTAAATCCTTCAGCTGAGGTTTTAGGTTCGTGCGTTACCTGTGCATCCGGTGGTGCCCTTCCTGACGGAGTAACCCAGGTCACAGTGGCAGATGAAGGATCCTCGGGTGTTCTCGCACTTCCCGCTCAGGCAGATGTTTGGGTTGAGCTCACACTCATCAACATCTTCAAAACAAAGAGCAAAGAGGTGGGGTTCTCAGTCTAAAAATAAAAACTATTTATTCAGACCAAAAAAGGACCCGTGTGCTTTTAACTTCGCCCAAGGAGGATCTGGTTTCAATCTTACACATCGGCCTTGTCATGTTTCTCTCCAAATATCAAGCATTCCCCTTCCCAGCAAGCACTGTTGTGATTGCCCTGAAAACTAATCGCATTCCATTCATTCTGACAAACACATTGGCTCTGATTTGTGAATAGAAAACAATGGGGCATTTTTGCACTGGATGGGAGAAACTCGAGAGTGAAAAAAAGAGATTACCCAGGCATGTCTTCATATCTTCAGAGGACATGAACCCATCGAAGCACAGACACTGGTATTCACCGGGGATGTTTGTGCACTGGCCCCCATCACATATGTTAGGATTGTCCTCGCACTCGTCAATATCTGTGAAAACACACAAACAATGGGAAAACAGGCAACGCCAAAGGTATCGTAAAGGTGGTCTCTAAGTGTGTGCGTCCTGCTTATCCCTCTCCTGGTATCTACATTTCTACAGCAACCAGTTTCATGAGATATCATGAAAACGCACCAGCCATCTGTAGAGGAGCGCAACAGATGGCAAACAGTTCAGCAATGGCCATTGTTTGACTTTATTTCGGCTATATACCTTTAATCCACCTAGGAAATTTCCTATCTAAAGAGCTTTTGTATCTGACCCTTGTCACCAGGGCAATAAAAGTCATGGGGCCCTGACTATTGAGTCATGAGATCTTTATTAAATCAAGCCATGTTATTACATACTCAGAGTGACATAAGAGCATTGAGGTTACATCGCGCTCAATCTCCGACCTTACTCGGCGCGTGTGGGAGCGGAGCTCCACTGGGCCTCCAAAGGCCAGCAGATGTGGGCCAGGAGGTGGAGTGACTGACTGACCTGTGCAGCTGCGTAGGTCCGGCATAAGGGCGTAGCCGCTGCGGCAGCTACACTCGTAGCTGCCCTCCGAGTTGGTGCAGAACGTTTCACAGCCGCCATTCTGGATGGTGCACTCGTCAATGTCTGCAAGAGGAAGACATGGGTGGGTATGACGCTCACCTTTCAACTCCAGCATTCACCTACTGCATACTGCAGAGCCAGCTGGATGTTTTGGGGGACGGAGTGTACCTCTCACCTAGACAAGAAAGTCTGTCCTCCGTGGATTTGTATCCCGTGTCACAGGCGCACTGGTAGCGTCCGATCATGTTAACGCACTGCCCGTTCTTGCAGAGTTTGTCGCTCAGTTCGCATTCGTTGATGTCTGTGGAACAAACAAAGACATCTTTCAGTGATGTAGGCCATTGCTAATGAAAACCTCTTTAACATCTTCCCCTGCTCCCTGCCAGGGCTAGTGCCCATTAGAAGAGAATGTCAGCAAAGCAAATAATTAGCATGGATGATGTCAGCCCCTGAGGTCTTCACACAGATGTGGTCAAAAAATGATGAATTTTTCACTTCAGAAGTATAATCACGCCATTATATTTCGATCACTGGCGCATTAAGTGGAGGCAGCCATGGGAAGCAGGCTCTTATAAGACCTTTAAATGTGATTGGACACAGCTGGGTACTGCTTCTTTTCAACAGTGTGTGTTTATCTTTTCATGTAGTGGAGAACTTGGTGGAGGACTTAGCAGGAAAGAAGTGCTTTCCATCTGCTGTCCTGGAGTTTGAAGCCTCGCACAGAAAAGCAGAACCCAGCAATAGCAATCCCACACCTTCTATAGAAGAGGATGCTACAGTATACTGGAGTCTATAGCCATCCCACATTGTCTTTGCAGGATACAAAGAGATAATAGCAGAGGCTAATGGCTACAGTACAGCTTCCTGTGGTACATAGTATTGTATAAAACAATCTAGCGTGGATCAGGGGCCATTCAGTTTATTGAGCAACTTTATTACAAAGCTAAAAGGCTGGAAAATCACAGGTTATTAACATTCTCCAGCAACTCATCCCAGCACACTCTCATACAGCACAGAAAACCTCAGTGGCGTCTGTTCTTTCTTTCGCTGAAATAAAATAAGGACCCAGCCCAGCGTGTCAGAGTGCAACTCTCCATGCACACGAAGCTTTCACCATCCACTTAGAGCTAAGCAAGCCTTCTCAAAACATGTTTCCTGCCAGCCCAGGCACTTGCTCAGACAGACTCTATCTCACCCCGCGGCACGCCCGTCATTACAGATAAACCACACACATGCAGACAAACACATATGTACATGCACTGCACGCACGCTCACAACCACAGGCACACACAAGACACACACAGACACCAGACATCAGCGCCACCCACGACAGAAAAAAAAAGAGAGAGAGACGTCTGCATACTCTCTCTATCTTTGTTATCGCAAGGGCCTATTAACACATCCATCAGCCGGACCGGGAAGACCACACACCCACACAGACACAAACACATGGGCCCGGTCACACTACTTGACACCATGGCAAAAACATGTTCATCTACACGTGCTGCCACAGACTCCATGTGCATCTGCTGTGCAACTTCCTGTGGCTTGACACGGGCTGAATTTGACTGGGCTGGTTTGTGGATTTGCAGAAACGCAACTATGTAATAGTGCTGATTAAGGCTAGCTTTCAAAAGTAAACAGTGTACCGCACATTAAAAATCTTCCATTGTTTTCGACCATGTTCATCATCATTATCATCATCATCATCATCCAATTTTGGCACGGTCATTATATGAGCGCTAAGTGGCTATTTATTTTGACTGCAATTTTATCACATTATTTCAAAGGCAAAAATAATGACTTGTAACACCCACTGGGTAAATGAACCTCTTTGTTCCTCCACGGCCCACCCCTTCCTCCCACTTTCCATCCCTCCCTCCATTCTTCCATCTCTCCGCCAGCCCTTCCACTCAGCTCTCTATCTGTGAGTGCGCAAAACGTTGTTCACACATACTGACATCGTTGCCACCCCCATCACGCAGAACACTGCTGGTTTACATTTAAGCCTAGGCTTTCTGAGGCTCCTCCCAGAACCCAGGTCTGCCTCGGCACCACCAATAGCGTTTCTCTCCTCACCTAGACAGGCGGAGCCATCCAGGGCGATGGAGTGGCCATCTGGACACACACACTGGAAGCTGCCCTCCGTGTTGACGCAGTCGCCGCCGCGGCACAGCAGAGGGTTCCGCTCACACTCGTCGATGTCTAGAAGGGGAAAAAAAATGGGTGTGGGGGCAAGGTGCCAGAGCACACAGACACAAACACTTGCATCATTCACTTGAATCTCTTCACCACGCATGGCTAAGTCTAAAAGGTGCTTAGAGGCTATCATGGTGTCCCAGCAACAACTGTCATGAATTCACTAGAAAGAAAGAAAGATTCGCAGAAAGACAGACAGAGAGAAAGGAAGAAAGAGAGAAGGAGAAAGAAAGACAGAAATTGAGAGAGCAAGAAAAGAATAAATAGACAGCCTGGTGGCCTGGCAAACAAATATAAATTAATATTTAGAAAAATCTCATATATGAATCAACAAACATTTCCACAGATGGCAGGATGTGAAGAGGGGATAATTGTGTATATAAAAGTAATTGAGGAGGGCTGCTGAATGATGGCGTGTTTCTCTAATGGAAGGGGAATACTGGCACAGCGTGGGGAGGGCGGAGGTTTTGGGGGGTGGGGAGTTCAGCTCGGTGTCGACACAGCTGAGAAGCACAGGCAACGCTTTTGAGCATATGACTGTGATTCCCATAAAGCTGATTCAACATGCTGCACAGACCCTTTCAAGGAAATTGCCTGAGCAGCCTTCCAAGCACACGTCCCGTTATGAGCCGGGCCAATTATTCTGCCTGGCCGCAGAAAAAAGCGGGAGAAGGAGAGAAAAGAAGGAGGGGGGGTGGGGGTATGGGGGTATGGGGGGTGGATCAGACATTTAAATTACATGGCAGTGGTTTGGGCTGGGTGGTTGGCAGACTGGGATCCTATCCTGTTTTGTGGGTAAACGGTGTGAATAAATTGTGTGTGTGCGTTTTTTTTTAAGCAGGCGTCCCTTTGAGGGCTATTAACTGTGACTAAGGGTACTTTACTTAAGGTGTGTGTCACAGTGGCTGGCATGGTTGTGGAGTAATAAAGGGATCTAAAAAGTCTCGTGGTGGTGGTGGTGGTGACGTTGTTGTTAGAGCTCAGAGCGGTCAGCTCACCCATGCAGTTCTTCATCATCATGAAGCCACTCTCGTAGCCCTCAAAACACTGGCACTCAAAGTCTCCCGGGGTGTTCACACATGTGCCGTGGCCGCAGAGATCAGGGGAGATCCGGCACTCATCAATGTCTGCAGTGGACAGATTTCTGTACAGTCAGATCCAAGCAAGCCTATATATTCATATATAAGACAGATTTCCTATACTTATCAATGTCTGCAGAGGACAGATTTCTGTACAGTGAGATCCAAGCAAGCCTATATACTTTTCTTATATACATATATACATATACTATATATGTTAATGTGTGTTTGTGTGTGTGTGTGTGTCTTAATTACTGTACATATTTCAATCAGCGATAAATTGACAAGAAACACTGACATGAGGTATAATTTGGGACCATTCATTCATTCATGCCTTCTAACATAGACAGCAGCTGCCTATGGAAATTAGAGTTAGACACTTCCACAAGACTCTACCTGGCTGGTGAACACATTAGTTGCTGGATTTCAGGGTGGAACTCAACAGACACACTGAAAATGGGAATAGCAGCCAAGACTGTGACCTCACCTGTGCAGTTCCTTTCATCAGAGTCCAAGGCAAACCCATTATTGCACCTGCAGCGGAAACTGCCAATGGTGTTTCGGCAGCGGCCATTGGTGCACAGACTGTGAATCATTTTGCACTCGTTGATATCTGCAGAGACAGACAAGAGGAAAAGGTGACGCTCGGTCAGGTCCAGGGCCTAGCAGCAGCAGCAGCGGCGGCAGACCAGCGAGCTCATTTCTCTCAGAAGTCTGACACATGGCACCAGTGCAAGGTGCTTTTTATGTGCGTGCTACTTGGCACTGCTACCACCGAAAGCGCAAGAAAGCCGCGCAGATGTGGATGCACCTGGTGTGCAGCAGTGGATATCAAATGGCTGTGAATGAAGGGGGGTTGACTATGTAAAACTAGGGTCCTCCAGGGAGGCCATATACACCAGAATTCCTGCATGGTCACTGTAAACCTTCTTTAATAATGCTGCAGAGAATTGTGTAAAGTTGGGGCTCTTGGTTGGGATTTGTGCCTTGAGTATCCGGTACACTTCAGGTCCATTTCTTATAGGTCACTACGGAATACCCAATTAGTATTGGTCAAACTAAGTGCTCAATAAACATGTCAAACATGGCTTACTAGTTAGTACTGTATTTGATACACTGCAACCAACACAGGCAAATAACACTGTGTCAAACTGTCCTTTGTATACAACAAAATCAGTGCAACTAAAGTAATTCACTGAGACTCAGGGTCAAAAGTGTATACTATATAAATGAACCCCTCTGGGGTGACACTTTATTTCAAGGTGTCTACATAAGAGTGACACGAGTTTGTTGAAGACTGAAATGACATATCATAAACACTAATAAACTTAATTAATGTTTATGACTGTTGTTATTAATTGACATTAGTTTTTTCTACATACCAAAATATCATTAACAACAGGGATGGGAGAGGTGACATCTGAATGATACATGTGAGGACCTCTGTAGAGACTACCAATGTACCTATACAGGTACCAGACTGTTTGCGAGTACTACCTTTGAGGAAGGGCTTCCCGTTGATGAAGTCTCCCCTGTGGGAGAAGCCTGGCCCACGTGGGCACAGAAGGTTGTACTCCTTGCTGCCCTTCTCCGGGCACTCGTCACATTCAGGGCCCCAGGCCACGCCGATGGAGCAGCAGCAGGCGTCCACGCGGTGCCGGCCAGACATGGGAGCACCACAGCGCTCGTCTTCATGGGTCAGGTAACACTGCTCAGTCCGCAGGTCTGACAAATCATACACACACACACACACACACACATGCACATATGCTTAAGACATGAGCTCGAGGGTTCATAAAATCATATGAGGTTTTGCCCATTACAGTTGAGTCACAGTGTTCTCTGCAGCCAAGTCCATATTTATAGCATCAATTGCGGGGCTCAAGATTACAGTCCACTATAATTATGGCTCCTTATAAATTAAATCTATTAACGGGAATGTAAGTGTGCTCATATGTGTGTGTGAGTGTGTGTTTGTGTGTGTGTGTGTGCAGGGGCACCTACCAATGCATGTTCTCCCGGATGCGTCCACAGTCATGCCACTGGGACACTGGCAGATGAAAGAGCCTAATGTGTTGACACACTTGCCATTGACGCAGACGTCCGGGAACACTTCACACTCATTCACATCTATCAGCGGAGAAAAGAGGAGTCAAAAGCAGTCTGCGTCAACAGCCTCAAACCACAATGTAAGACTTCAATGAAAGTCAGATTATTGATAAACCTGTAAATCTAACCTGATATCAGGCTAATTTGCCAGGTCTTAAAGCACACCATGAGCATCTTTTTAACTACAGCTAATTTGTAATGGTATTTGATTTTTTTTTTTTTGTTTGTTTTCTGGTCCTACCTTCGCAAATGGATCCCTTTATTCTTGCATGCCCCTTTGGGCAAAATTCATCTGCAAGAGAAAGAGAGAATTGACACATATAACACTCATGCTCACCATCACCATCAAGAATGTCCCATGCAGACCTCCTACACACACCACTGCCAATGCATCCATCTCACCTGGCTCACACTTGGTGCAGGGGCTGCCCCAGGCCTCGCCCAGAGTTGCACAGCAGTGGGACCTCAGAGTGGCACCATTAATATTGATCTCACAGCGGCCATTCACTACCTTGAGCCAACATCTTCCTTTACTGGTTTCTGTAGGCATAAGGCATGGGTTTACCCTCCAAGACTACGTCTCACCCCACACTAATAAAACACCTAAAAAAATTAGCAATTTCTTTTGCAGTGCTCAATTCGTCAGCGTGCTTTCATGCCATACCAATGCACTGGGTTAAAGAGCTGTCCAGTGTGCTGCCCGCGGGGCACTCGCACGAGAAGGACCCCTGGCTGTTCTTGCAAACGCCGTTGACACAAGGGTTCGACACGCACTCATCAATGTCTGAAAAGACAAAACTTATTAAAAAACTAAACCTACACATGTCAACATAAAAACGTCTTTCATGTTACAAAACACAACAAACACACAACAAATGATGTAACAGTTAAGAAAATTCTCGATGCCCACCTTCACATACATCCGTGTCTGGGCTGAAAATAAAGCCTTTGGGGCACTGGCAGGTGAAGCTGCCGGGGGTGTTCCGGCACAGCCCGTTGTCACACAGAAGTCTGTTCACAGCACACTCATCAATGTCTGTGAGGAGGAGATGAACCATAAGAGGTGGCAACAAGCACGTGGAAAACAGCAACATTTACAAACACAAAACTGACCCCATTCCTCTCCACCCCCATCTGAGACAGCGTTAGCTACTGTAACTGCCATATGCACTCAAGGAAACACTCTATCCACAGGCACGGTTTTAATCTAGCACAGCAGTAAACATATCTTTCCCATCCCATTCAGTGGATCAGAGCTACTCTGATACAGTACATACCAACGCACTGTTTGCCAGTAGAGTCCACCTCAAATCCCAGATTACAGTTGCATTTGTATGTCCTCAACATGTTCTCGCAAACTCCGTTTTGGCAAATGTCAGAATCGAGTGCGCACTCGTTAATATCTGAAACAAAAAACACCTGCGTTAATGAGTCATTTCAGTGCCCTTTTCACAACATTGTTCAAGTGCCAGTCTTTGAGTGCGTCTTTGTTTTGTGTGTTCTGCTGCTCCTAGGGTATGTCGCACCTCTGCCATCAGTGGTGGTGCCAGGGCCATGGCTGCACAGGGCCAGGAACTCCGCTGGAAGACAAACACACACAGGGCGGCCTCAGTGTCAACCCAATGCCAATAACGGACGAAAAAATAGATTTTCTTTGTAAAAATCCAGTAAGACATTTAATACCATATCATTATGCATTTCCATGCTCTCGTGGCTAAGACTCTTTGGCCTTAGCGTATGTAAAGCACAGTAAGTTAATGTGGTGCAGCCTGGCGTCTTTTTGATATTGAGACTTTAATGGGCGGAACTAACGAGAGATCACTGTTTTACTTGTGGCAACATCAAGCCTCAGAGGATCTCTTAAAAAGACATCAAGACGATCAAATACATGCACGTTAAAAGATCAATACATATGCGCATTGGTTTCATGTATTTTAACATTTTGTTAAAACTCTATGATTCAATGTGGATCATACTTATCATTGTTTGTTTGTCTATTTGTATGCTTGTTAAAAAAACTCACTTGACTCACTCATGACACTTGATTAAATAATGTGACAGGGGCCAAGATACGACTAAGTAAATCTTGGATCTGAATCATCAGCAGACTCAGAGATTTACTTTCGTTTTCACACAATGTTGCAATTGTAAAAGCCTATTTGGCATTACTTGAGGCCTTCACAGTTGGATTATGAAACAAAATCAATGAAAAAAAGAGATTTCATAAGAACATTACTTCTCATGTAATTTAGTTTTCTGTACCCCCAGGGCCGTCATACAACAGCTGTCTACAGACACAGTTTTTGGTGATATTTATATAAAGGGTTATGCCAAGACACAAGGCTAACCGTTGGCTCTTTGGCCTCTCGAACTTGCGTAAGCACTGGAGTAAAACTATCCATCATGTGGTGTCTGCACCCCTGTACCCAGCACCCTCCCACTTACTGTAGACGGCATGACTATTTTAAAGTCCACGACAGAGTCCGCAACACAGCTTGAAGCAGAGGCACACTAAATGCATTTCTGCTGATAATATCTTATTTCGATGGCAACTCAACAAAAGGATAATAGTGTTATTAAACGCTTTCACTCTTCTCCATCATTTTCACTGGCAATAATAAAAGGAATTAGGAGAGGCAGAAAAGCTACAGAGACTGTTTCCACTGCTGTATGTTGTGTGTCTGATTGCTAGTGTTGCCAAAGCCAAACTGGCGATGCCCGTTTAGTGCAATGTGTTTTATGAAGCTGTGGGCAAGGGAAGGTTATGTCAAGTGTGCTTTTCCTGCGAGAAGTTTGCTCTTTTCTATGATGATTAAAACCAGAGCTACAGTTTGATTTTCTGTCGTTAAACTGTGCAGTAAATGTGAACTCTTGGAGAAAGAATTGAAATTGGCATGACTTGCCTGATTTTCTGTCTAATATCACCAGCCTTCCAAGGGATTATATAACAAATGAGAATGCAGTAAAAGAAATGAGCGTTAGCTATCTTTAATTACACCAAAGATGTCAGGGCATCATGATTGAACCCTTATGAAACGAAACACTAAAAACAGTCCACAGAAGACTTGTGGGAACATTTGTGAGATCATTTTGAAGGGAAGCAACAAAAAATCCTTCAGCAGTAAGTACTGTAAATGAGTTTGTCTAGCTAGTATCATGTCTCAAATTAATATCACTTGTCCCAAACTAGGGCTCTAGATTTCCAATAGTCTTCTAAAATTGGAGCTTTTTATTTTATAAATAGTGTCAATGTTTCCTGCTTAAGAGTTTTGCTAATAAAACAGCCAGGACTTATCTATACAAAACACAAAAGCAACACAAACAACTAGACTACCATGGTTAAAATAAAAAGCCCATCATGACATGCTTTAAGCCCAGAGATGATATGGCAACTGGGGAGCAGGAATACCTGAACTCTGAGGTGGACAAGGCTGGCACGGCTCGCCAAAGGCATAGTTCTGGTTGGCACAGCAGCACTCGGACTTGGTGACAGCGCCAAGGAAGGGTCGGACACACTGTCCCCGCTTGTAGCCTCCGTAGCATGTGCTGCGCATATGTGTATCTGAGTTCCGATGAGTCAAGAGTGAGACACGATGAGTCGGAGAGAGTGAAAAAGAGAAAGGGAGGGAATGAGAGAGAAAGTGAAAGAGAGAATGAGAGGAAAATGTGACTGTTGTCTTCTAGTTGATTGAAAACAAAAAGTGGCAAAAAATACTAGCTGGGGAAAACAAATAAGAAACCACTGGCATGCATGAAATGTGATAAAAATATATCTTCCATACACAGCTGATACGTATGAATCACTGACATGAATGCTGGAAATAATAACAAGCAGATATTGCAAACTTTACTTCATCTGTGGTCAGAACATGAGGAGGAGGAGTTTAAGCACTTATGTAACATCCATATCATACAACAACTACAAGCTAATAAATACTTCATGTAAATGTGACAGTAAACATCAACAACTCACTATCTTGAGGCATGAAAACACACACACACACACACACACACACACACACACACACACACAGAGACACATATTTGAGTTGACTGGTAACAAGCTGTACTCACCTACACACACACGCCCATCCAGGCCAACTGCCAGGCCTGGCATGCACTCACATCTGAAGGAGCCCTCAGTGTTCACACAGCGGCCGTTCATGCACATGCCAGGGGTCTCACACTCATTAATGTCTACAGCAGAGGCAGGGAGAGGAGCTGAGCATTAGACAGTCATATTACAATGATGGACGACCACCACTTCCACTGATGCAGAGAGTGAATTCCAATGCAATGCATGACATTTCGTTCAGAATTGGTCTTTTCGGTGGTGATTTACAAGAAGTCTGTCTGTCATCAAACAAATCATAAAATTAATTAAAGATTAATTTTTTTTATACTTTTTAAATTAAAGATTTTTTTATCATCATTCTAGGCGGTCAAACAAAACTCTCCTTTGTGGCTTCGGCTCACAAAGCCTCTTAGAGAGTTAAAGCCGTGCGTTATCACAATTATGATAATGGAGCCCAAACCACGATACGCTTGGGTTGGGTATTATGTCTGAGCTCACTCAGCTGAGAGATCGGTTTACACTAGCACAGACACGAAGAAGGGCCGCGGCCCCAAGCTAGACTATACAAATCATTAATGAGAGCATTCATCAACGCCACAGCTTCACAAGGACTCTTCTCATGGACAGGCCTAAAGGCGCTACAGTGAGGAAGACACATACATCATGCCCCCCCCCACACACACACACACACACACACACACACAAATAAACATACATAGAGTTAACACAATCAACAGTAATGAAAATTTGTGATGTAATGTTTTTTTTTGCATCATTTTACTAGCCCTAATTAAGCCACCTAATTAATTTGGGGTCATCAGTCTCAAACGCAGTGTTTGCCATATATTAAAGGGATAGTTCGGTTTTTAACACATTGAGCCCCTTGGTTGTCTAAAATGAAATATAGTGATTGACACCAAAATCTTGATGATTGCTCATGTCTCGGCTATTTGGCCTCTGCCTGCCTTTAAAATGGCTGGCAATGGGCATTTGTTGTTTCTATCCTTTAAACACTTGTTTTAAAAAAGTGCTACTCATGGAGTGATTAGTGGCGTTTGCTGATGTTCCAACCCAAGTATCGTAGCAAAATACAGTTTCTGTCATGCCAAATAAAACATGATGGAAGCTTTATTTCGCTACAATACATGTTTTGGAACATCACTGAGCACCACTAACCACTTGGTGAGTAGCACTTTTTTAAAACCAGTGTTTTAAGGATAGAAACAACACATGCCCATTGCTAGCCATTTTGAAGGCAGGCAGAGGCAATTCTACATTTCCCAAATAGCTGAGACAGAAGCAATCGTCAAAATTTCGATGTCAACCACTTTATTGCATTTTAGACAACCTGTGAAAGGGGCTCAATGTGTTAAAAACCGAACTATCCCTTTAATGGAAATATTTGTCTCGCTATAGTTTATACAGAACATGAAAAAATATTTCTGTCATACCGTTGTCTCAGTCAGTCTCTTTTGTTTGCATTACTTTTAATGCGGCTAATTCAGTCCTGTTTTTGTGTACAAAATTAGGCTTCTTTACTTGCACACATACATACACATGGTGAATGATGGTGCATCTCTGGACTGCTCTAAAGCCGCCATAACTTAATAATAAGGATGGGCCCATTTACCCTGCGAAAATTGCTGCTGCTCATGTTGCCTATTTTTGAAAAAGGAAATAATTTATTTAGCTTGTTGGTTGGTGATCAGAAAACTCCTCCACTGAAACAAAAAGTAAAATGATAAAATGATCATAAATGTTCAAAAATAGAATAAAACCCACTTTATGTTCTTGGAAATTAGCTGATAAGTCTGTAATGGCAACACCACACACACACACACACACACACACACACACACACACACTTACCTAGGCAGAAACGTCCAGTGGGGTCCAGGTAGAAGCCTGGCTTGCAGATGCACTTGAAGCTGCCTTCCTCGTTCATGCACATGCCGTTTTGGCAAATGTTCCGCAGGCACTCGTCCTGGTCTGGTAGGACACCAGATGAGAACATTTCTAACAGCTGTACCCTCACCAGCACACCATCACACCAGCATACACACATTTAGGCCCTTTCTGTTTCTTGTGTCCATGTGAGACAAGTCCACATGGAATTCAATAGCAATTTAACAGAATCAAACTACATCACTGATTTTAAAATGTTCCCTATCAAGACCTTTAACTGGTTCATTACTTTAACATACTGGTTCTCATGGTGAGGTTCAGGGACCCCCAGTGAATGGCAGTTTGTTGCTTGGGGGTCTATGAAAAACTTTCCTACAAAATAGAGAGATTAACATAAGCCTGCATGGTTACATTTGTGTTGCTGTTACACAGGGTTTGTGGAAAATGTTCTGCTCCAAGTGGGGTCCCCGATCCAATAAAGTTTGAGAAGCTCTGCTCTAAAAGTTTCATATGTGTTCTCAAACATGCATAAGTTACACTTAATTCATTATACTACATCATCATAATCTGTATTATGGAGAACTAGAAATACTACAGCTTTAATCAATGTTTATATAAATAAATCAAAATTTCCATTGCCAAAAACTTAAAACAAAAAAAACCTAAACGTCTGAAAACATCTTAAACTAAGCCAATGAATCTAACATGATAACAATTTCATTTGGAAGTCACACGCTAAAAATAACAAACTGGAAATCAGACCAAAGACACCAAGCTTTACAGCTTTACCTTGGCAGTTCTTTCCATCCGGTGTGAGTTCAAAGCCAGCATTGCACACACAATTGAAACTGCCCACTGTGTTGACACAGCGGCCATTGTTGCATATGCGCCCATTGGCCACACACTCATCCAGATCTGTGGAGATCAGTTAGCAGTTAGAGAATTGCATGAGTATGTGGGCTTATATTCATGCATCAAGAATGTAATTTCACTGGTTACTCTGGTACCTATGCACTCGGTCCTGGTGGCTGTGGTCTGAAAGCCTGGTCCACACTTGCAGAAGTAAGAGCCTTCGGTGTTTACACACTCGCCATATTCACATGGACTCCTGTCACATTCATCATCATCTGTGAAACAGCACTTCCATTAGGCTTACACAGATCATTCATGAACTAGATCACCGGAGAAAGCTCATGTACACATAACGTTAGCCTCAACTGACCAATCCCAAGCCCCGACCATCATTGAACAAGTTTGGTCAAAGCAGCATAGCTGAAGAATGAGACACATGTAAATCTGTCTTTTGCTGCCCCTGCTGTGGTTTTGTGGAGCTCTTCAGGTGGCTTGCTACTGACATTGTTACCTACTGTATAAACTGTAACAGCAATTAAAACGGCAAAACCCATGGAGTCATCTGTTCGATGATTCACTGTTTCTTTGTTTTATATTATTTTGATTTGACAGTTGAAATAAACATAATATACAGTAGTATAAACAAATGTTGGTTGAATAGAGGGATGGCTTCCAGGTAATTGAGTGAGATATAATGTATTTGTAACTAAAAATGGAGAAACTCCATCCAGCCCCCAATAGATTCATCCTCTCAGCAGGTCCCTACTCACCGATGCACTCCCCACGGGAGTCCAGCTTGTAGCCCATATTGCATTCACAGCGGTAGCTCCCGGGTGTCGGGACACAGCGGCCATTGATGCAGAGGTTGAGGAAGAGCTTGCACATGTTGGTGATGTTCTGTGTCACAATGACTATAGGGGCAAGAGAGAGAGGCAGGTGAGAAAGAGCAGGCCTGTCAGAACTAAGAGAAAATATACTCCACATTGTTTACTTAGCTGATGAAGACTTGCTTTGCAAAAGCAATGTGGTTATGACTTCTATTACGACAGAGAGCCTCTTTAGCTGTGTTTGTTATTTGCGACTCAGGAAGGCTCTCACCAGGACGAACAGGTTGGTCAATTCCTGGGTCTACTGGAACCTGTGGGATGGAGGGGAAGTAGGGGCCAACGCCAGGACCAACAGGAACACCAGGGATAATTGGACCACCAGGGACAATTGGACCACCTGGCCCAATAGGTCCAATAGGACCGCCTGGTACTACAACTGGACCACCAGGGACTCCAGGCCCAGGGCCAACCACTGGGATTTGGGTGCACAGCCGCAGGTACTCATCTGCATGGAAAGAAGCCACTGTCATCATTCACACAGTAATTAGCGTCATGAATCTGGAGAAGGGAGGAATGGGGTCGTCCAAAATTATCTGGAAAGCATTTTCAAAACATACAGACAGGACTGCAGCTGCAGAGACTGAAGGTGCCAGATAGCAATTGGTGGGAAAATCAGTAAATGATAATTTGTCGTAAATAGTTATTGAATATTCAGTGTCTCAGTCTTTATACTTTCTTATATTGTACTTTTTTGTACTTTATTGGACTATTAAATGTCCATTTGATCTTGAAGTAAAATGCATTTATAATGGTATGAAGTAGTTCCTGAAAGTTCTACCATAGCTGAGTCCAAATGTAACTCCTAACTCTATGCCTTAAAACTTCATAGATTTAATTAACATTAATTTGCATTCAGGAAGCAGATCCAGGTAAGTCAGCAAGGGTTCAGAGCTTGGGCTTTAGAGGGGACATAGTCATTTAGCCAATGCATTACTAAAGATCACACATTTGGCTTCAAAGGCTCCATTCAAGGCATATCTAAATCTTGTAGCACTCACCTGTTCCCCGCATTGGGCACATCTCTGGGGTGGCAGTGCTGGACCAGCAGCGCCCGCTGTCACAGCAGCACTGGTACTTGGTCATGGGCTGCGTGTTGGGATTGGCACATCGGCCGTTAACCATGCTGGCGTAGCAGAAGCCTCCCCTGGCATCTGTGGGGGAGAAAAAATAGGAATTTCACCTCAGGCCGTTAGGTAGACAAATGAAGTGGTTAGTTCTCACGTCAGGACAGCCCACATCTGGAGCCGCAACATTAAGTCCTCTGGACATGTCAAACAAGCTGGACTGAGGCATGGGGACATGGCTGGGGGTAGGCCCCTCGTGCTACGCAGCAGTCATGGGAAATCGATAGAGATGCTTGGCAGGGCTACTCACTTGGAAGCGAGCGCTTCATAGCGGACATTCCTTCCGGACAAACATCCTCCAAGGGGGGAGAGGGGGATTCATGAGTGTGTGTGTGCATGTGTGTGTCTTTCTGTGTAAATGTGAGTGTCTGTGTGTGTGTGTGTGTGTATGTGTGTGCGCGTGCCTTTCTGTGAGGTTGTGTTTGTCAGAGGGGGGTTATTACTCTATGTGTGTGTATGTGTATTTGTGTGTGTGTGTCTGAGGGGGAGTGGGGTTGGGGTTGGTTATTATTTGTGTCTGTGTGTGTGGGTGGGTGCGTGGGTGTGTTTGAAAGCTAAAGTTCCCTGACCCAGTTTCCCCCTTTTCTGCAGCACTGTTCCCAGAACATGCCAGAGCTCAGACAGGCTAGATAAGCGAGGGGTACTTTTTGGAGCTCCAGGTTTTGTGCGCGGACTTGGGAAGCGGCACGTGCAAGTGTGCAATCCCCACATCTCTTCTTGTGGCTTTCGGCTCTGCGGACATGGCCAACACATGTCTCAGACACACAAGGGAGATCAGAGACATCGTGAAACAAAGAAAAAAAAAACACAAATAAATAACAGGGTCACAGTGGATCTGACTCCCACAAATCATCTCCAAAAAACGAACATCATCATGATATCTGCACGACGGAAAAGAGCTTCTTACAATGTGTGCAACTATAAAAGGCCTGCGTGATGTATTTGTCTGCATTACAGAGCAGACTGAACTATAAAAGAGACATCTGGCCATGTGTCACTAGCAATGAGACTGAGGCATTGACAGGAAAATGAAAGCAACCTGTGGCCCGCAGCTGTTGATGCGCCGCATGGCGTGGCGCAGCAGAGCGCAGCGCACTTTCCCGAGGTCGCTGGACAGCAGACAGTTTTTCACAAGGGGGCGACTGGACGCGAGAGGACGATTCCCGTAAGAGTATTTTTTAGTTTTGTTTTGTTTTTGGCTGGATGACATCGCCAGGGCATTTTAATGAGCCAAAGGAACATTGAGTCAGGAGCCCTGCTGGGGTGGCATGTGAGAGGGCAGTGGCCGTCCCGAGACCATAATGAGACAAGAAAGGAAAGTGATGGCGGCGTGCAGGTATGCACAGCGTGACGCTACTCCTCGAGCACACCCACCCTTCCACAACGCTCCTCTCCTTCTCTCTCCCCTCCCCTGACTGCACAAGAAAATAGCTCATTGTTGCGGAATTATGAGCAAGCGACTACTGACCTAAATTCAGACAGCCCGGAGTTCCTCTCTCCTCCTTTCTGTCTTTCTATCTCTCTCTCCCTCTCTCCCCCGCCCTCTCTCTCTCTCTCAGTTTTTTTCCCCCTTCCTCTTCTTCTTTCCCTTGGCCGTGGTTCAAGTGCTCTTCTCAACATGGCCTCCTCTGTGCCTGGGGAGCCGGCTCTGCTTACTCTCCCTGCCCTGAGCCGCGGATCTGCAGCCCAGCTCCGTTCCCAGCCTCGGTGCTTGCATTAATCACGGCGGGGTGAGGCCTGACTGGAGGAGAACGGAGGGCAGCTTAAGGGCTCCGACGTTCCTCCCTGGAGGGTGAGCTGGGACGGAAAGGGGCCAGAGTCCAGTGGTGGTCATTAGCCAGACTTAATGGCTAAGAGGTGGTCAGGAGTTTTGCATGCTTGGGGCAGGGGAAAGGGAGGGGGGGGGGGAGGCAAAGAGAGGGGGGAGATGGGTGGCCAATCCCACCGTCTTTGGCAGGGAGTGGAGGCCTAGGGGAAAACCAACATGACACCTTTTGTTCTCTGTGCAGAAATCTTCATTGAAACACATCACGTCAGATACTTTTGGCAGATTAGCAAGGTGGCATTGGCGGTGCATCTCTTCAAACCCAATGCCTATCCGCTCTCAGTCAACACTTTAATAACACACTTGTGGAGCTTCCTACATCTGTGGCTATGACAATCACAACACAATGGAGCATCTGCAGGCCTGGTTATACTCACCTATGCAGCGAGAGCCGTCTATCGCCGTGTCGTAGCCCTGCGGGCATCTGCAGAAGTAGCTTCCGACTGTGTTGGAACACTCGCCACCGCTGCATAAACCAGGGATGGTGGCACACTCGTCCCGGTCTGACAGACAACAAAGAAATAATGCAGAGCGAGCAGGACACCTCCAAGTACACAATAGCATTTCAAACTGACACCCTGTGGAAGATCTCAGCGCTGTACATAAAGACAGACTGGGCTACAGATTTTTCAAGATAGAAAGTCTAGCATTCTCTTTAGCTGACGTGTCATCCATGGCTCTTTGAACCACCTATGGTTTGTGAGTGCTACAAATTACACTTCATGTGAAACTTACAAGAGCTGGTTTTCACTTCTTCATGCAACCATTTTAGAAATCTGATTATTATTTCTGGGCATAACAGTGCAAACATACTTCAGCTTGAAAATTATGACTGAAATGCATCCTTGGCCAACACATATATTCCAGTGAATAAGATTGAACTGTACAAATAGGATTGGTCTGGAGCTCATAGGTTCTTAAAAGGCCACTAGTCCTTAATCATAGCAATAGAAGAAGTATCGTGCCTTTATTTGTATGCCTTTTTGTAAACGACGCCTGGGAAAGGTTTTCAAAAAGCCTTGAACGTTTTCTCCTGACCAAAGAGTAAAAAAAAAAGAGTCTCATAAAAGAACTCCTCAAAATTCTTTAACATGAGCCCAGGCCATGTCTTGTGCATGTGCCAACAGTAGATGTAAGCTTTAGTTGACTTATGGATTAGTCCTCTCTGGTGCATTATTGAAAGAGCTTCCACACTGCCTCCCGCTGGGAAGGCGAACCTGGGAAACACACTGCAGTGTGTCCCAGTTGATACTCAGTTCTGTGTGAAAAGGGTGAGGAAGTAACCACAGCCTGACCCTGAGTTCAGCTGCAGACCCGGCACACAAACCACGGGGCTCTGCACTGGTGATTTCAGCTTCTCCTCGAGGGGGCCAGAAAAAAAAACCAAAAGTCCCTAGGCTGAGAAAGTTAATGCTCTGTAGTTGGATATAGTACAGAGGTAGTGTAAATGTCACAAGCACAGAAATACACCAGCTATTGTTGACAGGCATTTTCCGTAATACAATGCCACATCTGTCCTATACGTGTTAAAGAAAAATCAGAGGCAAAATGATCGAAGTCTGTGATATAAGAAATGCATGAGATATTCAAGCTTTCTGTTGTTTTTATTGGAGGTGTAGCATTCCTTTACTGAATGGTCCTCCAGCTGCTGGCTTGAGCAAGCTGCTGCTGAAGCACTTATGTTCCACGGTGCCAGCCAGCTGTAGAGCAGGCAGCTCACTCACATGTGCCGCACTTAAGCTAACCTTCACGCAACACCACCTCAACTCAACTTGTCAGTAATTAAACTGTGCAATTAAAAATAGAAAACATCCTTGAGCAATGTAATCATGTCTAATTTATAGGACAGGCAGCAGGCAGCAATTGATATACGCCCATGAAAATTAAGACATTACCACCCTTGGGGAATGAAACTCAGCCCATAGGAAGTTGCTTTTTGTTTTTTTACAAGGAGACAGAATTCTCTTAAACTAGAACCGCTAGCCAGATCCTTTAAATCTGCTGTACATGTGAGAAATAGCATGACATATCAAGCTGAAAAAGGCTACTTTGCTACCGGCTGGGTTAACCTCTCTTACCTATCACTGGCATATCTTTCTAGGATATTTGTCAAGAAACTGTAAATGTTTTTTTCTTGATATATGAGTGCCACCCAGATGATAATAAAAATAATCTACCTTCACATTTCTGGCTGATTTCGTTGAACTTGTGTCCTGCAGGGCATCTGCACTCGAAGGACCCCACTGTGTTTATACAAGTTCCTCCTTGACAGAGTCCAGGAATGGCCTGGCATTCATCCACATCTGCAAAGGAAAAACAACCCGCAATGAGAAAGAGAGTAAAAAAAATGTCATAGCAACTCATTTGTTCACACCAAAACGACTCATCTGCCAGAGTTAAATGAATAGTGAGCAAAACGCAGAGTGGACATGAACACGACCACACTGAAACCCAATTGGATCGGTTACATCGACACAGAGATTTTTCACCCCCCCTAACAAAACATTTCCAAGCAGGGCACAGTAATTATGTAAAGTCTCTCCAGCTTAGACCTGTGACAGTAAACACTGTGCAGACGCTGGGGTTGTACAGTAGGACATCAAAAGCAATGGTAGCACTAAGGCATTCGATTGTGAACCTCCAGTCCATATACAGTAGAGTGTGTGTTTACTGATATTCCCCAGCCACTTCTGGGGCATTCCATGACCCCTTGAAAGGGGAGTGAATGTATAGGCTGCTTATCTTCTGGTATTTCATATGCAGTACCCCAAACACAGGTGCAAGCATTTCCAAACACCCTTTGTCATTCACTTGGACTGTTTTCATTGAAATGTGTATGAAAGGCTTTATGTCTGACTAGAATTACAAGCGAGCAGGGGTCCTCCCATGTAAATTATCATCTTGGAACCAGAGTATACGCCTATGTGTGTGTGCGTAGGTGTGTGTCTATGTGTGTGTGTGTGTGTGAGCACGTTGGAGAAGGCAAGTGCTGTGCGTGAGAATGGGGGACACTGATGAGCATCGAGAGGGGGCTGCTCTGGGCTCTCGGAGACGGCCGGCCTCATGAGTGCACTAAAAGCCCAGTCTGCTCTGGCGGAGGCAGCAGACCAACTCACACAGGCCCGGCATGGCACAGCACAGCAGACCAGAGAACAGGAGACAGGAATGCACCCCACCAGTCACACACACAAACATGCAGTGCATAGTAAATCAGAGCAGGAGAGAGAGAAAGGGAAAAAAGAAAGAGCGAGAGAAAGAGAGAGCAGAGGGGAGGGGGCAAAGAAGGGAGAGATCGAAGGAGACAGAGACACAAAGAGTCTGAGGGAGATGAAGTGGGTGGTGGTAGAGGTGGGGTTGGGTTGGGGTGTGGAGGTTGAAGGAGAGAAGAAGGAGGGAGGGAGGGAGAGCCAGCGTCCCACAGACAGCCAGACGATAAAGGAATTTATACAGCTGGAGGAATTAGAGAGGAGGCCAAAAATCGCAGTGGAGACAGAGAGGAGGCCTTCAGAGGACCTTGCTGGGCACCAGTGTGCTCAGACACATCTGGAGCACCATAACACCTAAGCAGGAAGACCTCTAGCCAGGCAGAAAGGATTCAGGACGCACCACAAATAAGGGCACCCGCATGTACAGTGTGTGTGGGAAAGAGAGACAAGAGTCAAGAAAGACAGAGCAAAAGAGAGAGAGAGGGAACGATAGGGCAGATGAAGAAAGAGAAAGAGATACATCAAGTGAGAGAGAGAGAGAGAGATTGGGGGATTGAGTGTGTGAGTGATTTGTTTCCCGGCTAACAAAAGAGACAGTATATGAGGCGGCGTGTGTTAATTTCTGCCTGTTGACAGGTGAAGGGGGACATGTGGCGGGCTCCTAGGGCACTTTGGCCCCTGTCTGTCTGGAACAGGGAACACGGGCAGCAGCCCCCGCTGGAGGAGCCTGGCTCAGTCTGGCTGGCTGACTCAGGGTCAGCTCCGGCCAGCGTCTCAAATGCTCCAGCCCAGCAGCCACTGCAGTGCAGCCTTGTCCCCGCACTCTGGGCTCCAGACACACAGAGGTGAAGCCACACAGGAATTTATTTATAGAGGGGAGCTGGATCACTGAGGAACACAGTGTTTTTATTTATTTAAAGGCATAGTTCTTGATTCTACAGAGGGATTTTTAATTCTTTAAAAGGTGCAGGCCTTTATGTTTACATCTTAACATGCACAGCTCTGTCCTTTATGTCCATGCAACTCATTCAAGGCGCTTTTTCATTTTCCAAAGCCAGATAGTTCCAAATAGTTCAAAGCCAGAATGGTGCCTG
Source organism: Limnothrissa miodon (assembly GCA_017657215.1). Lineage (NCBI taxonomy): Eukaryota > Metazoa > Chordata > Actinopteri > Clupeiformes > Clupeidae > Limnothrissa > Limnothrissa miodon. Next base: position 325,676 of record JAGFZM010001022.1, on the reverse strand, counting down.
AACTATTTGTTTGGGCGGCCAAATTGGGTGGCGTGCTAAACTAAAGAAAACCAAAGAACTCAGTGACTACACCTTAAAACCCAGTCATGTAAACTTTATACTGGGAGCTCTGTGGTTACCAACATTCATGTGAGGAAAGGCCTGAAACAGAATGCAAGAGAATTGGGTGTATTCAACTCACTGTAGCATGCAGGGAAAGAGATGCATTAAAAAAAAACGCCTTGTGTAAAAATCCAGATGATTCCCCCCCCCCCCCCTTTTTACTTTTGTTCCATCTGCTGACCTGCAGGTGTTTCCAAACCCTTTTTAAAAGAGCCTATTTTAGCTCAGCGCTGCTGCTGTTGCTGCTGCAGTGGCCAGCTGGGACATTCTGTGCCTACCAGCCACATGTACACACTCAGCTGTCCTGACCCCACACTCTTAAAACTGGCTCGGGAGTCCAGCCATGAGCACACCATAAAAACCACAAGGCCAAGATGAAATAAGTCTTCAAGGTGATAGAAAAGAGAAGACTTCACATACAATGACCCATCAAACCTTCTAACTTCCATCAGGGCACTGATATCATTATAGCTTTCCATGGCTCCGTCTTAATGAGGATGGTCTATATGAGGAAAGGCCACAGAGCTCTTCCTCTTCCTCTCTCTCTCTCTGAGATTCCCGTCATGTCAGCGGTGGGGCTTCCGTGCCGATCTCGGTGTGTGTTGGACCTGAGAGGCAGGCTTCATTCTAATGAAGGTGCCTCCGCATGGTGCGGCCAGCCAAGCACAAACGCTCGCTTCTGACAGGCCACTTGGCCCTCGTGTCCGACAGCATTCCTGAGACAGGGGGGGCCGAAAGCAATTTAACTCAATTATGGCTAATCCCCCAGGAAAGGGGGTCGTCGGCGCGGCGGGTTACCTTGACAAGCGCCCGTGCGGTGGTTGGGAATGAAGCCGCGGCGACAGGGGTGGGGCTGGGCCGGGCACATCTCGCAGGGGTGCCCCCAGGCACGGCCCACCGTGGCGCAGCACAGGGTCTTTGTGCAGACGATGCCACTCAGCTGGCCTTGGCACATCTGATTTGTGACGGAGGCGAAGCAAGGCCCAGTTCTGTAATCTGTGGAAAGAATGAAGTTCACAAACACACAAACACACACACACGGCTTTTGAGAATAGGTGTGGAAAGCATAGAAGGTTGTGCTTAGCCTCCTCTCTGAGTTAAGCTTAGAATGAGCATTGTGTGGCTGTTGAAATCATGATTTGGCTGGTTTCTGAGGAGGGCCTGGGGAATTTCTGCTTTTAACTCAAGTGAACAGTACCGATACTAGTGCACAAAGGAAACACAAAACACACAGACAGATCTAAAGCCAGTTGTTAGAAAAGACTGTTCGAGACAATACACACATAAACACACAACCACACAAAAAAAAAAACACATGTGACTTGAACTTTCACTCCTCTTGCTATCTATGAATCTCTCTGTTTCTCTCTCTCCCTTCATCTGTCTCACCCACTGTTTCCCTCTCTCATGCAAACACAAACAAGCACACACAATTTAACTTGGAGATGAAAGACAGAGAATGCCCAGGAGTAAAATCTGTTGCCAGTGCCTAAAGACTGGAGCATTACACACATAGAACCACGCCATCCAACAGGGATTTATCATTGGTAGACCAAGAGAAAGTGATGGCTATTTCACAAGGCAGTGTTCTCGAGTTAATGGCAAAAGTATGACTGGGATGTTGACATCAGATTTCAACAAGCTAAGTCTGTCGGAGGAGAAAAATGAAATCTCTAAGCTTTTCTGAAGCACTGATGGAAATATGCTTGTGATGATGTGCCCTGGTCTGCCGTCTTGGTTTTGTTGGTGCACTGAACAACACCCATTTTGTGGGACACACGACCAGAGTGGAGATGTTTCATGTTTCACGCACAATAACAGTATCAGCTCTGTTGGTTTACCTGTCATAGCTCATGCTGACAGGTTTATCGTCCCGGTTAATGCAGTGTTATTCACGGGACGTGGGATACCCCACTTGAGCTGCAGAGTGTTACCATGAAGTCTCTCCCCTGCCCAGTGAATGCCATTGGGATGAAGTCTAAACAGGCGAGATCCGTATCGGTGGTGTGAGCGCTTCACTGCTCCAAATTGTGACTGGCAGACGTCCAGAGACAAAAATCATTCCCACATTTTACAGCAGACAACAGTCAGCTTGAGGAAAGAGGCAGAGCACCAAATGCCCGTCCTGTTCCAAAAGAACTGCCGTTTTGAAACAAATGAAACATTGTGTCCTTCGGACTTCGACAGAGAGAGATGGTGCATGTGACTCACGTGCACTCGCGTCTCACTGTAACTTTTGTGTTGTTTTGCACTTTCCTCTTTCTGGCATATCAAATATGCATAACATAACTGGGTCATTCCTCTCGATGAAGCATCCCTCTTAAGTACTTTTACAGTTTGGAAGCCCTTTGCTCGAGGAGCCCCATTCATTTTCATATCTGGAGTAATTAATTGCCCAGAAGTCCCTCTGAAAGTCTCTCCCGAAGTCACTCGGGGCCTGGGAAAGAGCTGAGGAAAAGCTCACGCTTGAGAATAATATGAGTCTAATGCTACTGCAATACTCTGCGTGCTACAGTAATCCCGCACCCTCGCCTTTGCTTACAGTCGAGAAGGAATGGAGGCAGCAGGGGACTAAATGACTGTTTAACAGCCTGGCTCTTAAGCAGGGTCTGAGCAGCACAACTTCCATTTGAACTTAAACACTTCTGCATGAAAGAGAGCACACTTAGTGCTACGAAGCGACTTTCGCGAATGTTCTGACTTTGTATATTTCACATGTGTTCCAAGATGTGAAACCTCGGCGCATAACAATAGCATAAATGATGGCGACGATAAAGACAACCAGTCTGATCCTGCATAGCACTCTGTCTCTCCCTCTTTGCCTCCCTCTCTCACTCCCCCCCCCCCCCCCCCCCCCTCCTCCTCTCCCGGGGCTCACATGAGACAGGAGATAGGGAGTTCCTGTGCGGAGGGAAACTGTAGTGTCACTCCAGTGTTCATCCAAGCTCTTTGTCCAAGCACATCTGTGGGATACTCCCAGTGTCTGCCGACATCTGGGAACAATCCGGACGGCAAACAGCACCACAGTCTCCCCTTCACTGGATCTCAGCAGCCCCCATGCACAGGCGAGGCACGGGAGACCAGCAGACACTGGGATGCAAACGGTCAAATTAGAACTTTTTACGACGTCTGAGGGAATGGCTTTATGATATTAGTGTAGTCCTGAGACACTGTTTACACATGCACCCACACACAATATAAAAATACATGAACTTTCTGCTCTGCCCTGAGTGGGTTTGAACACGGGGTGCTTGGACTGGCCTTATGAGTCCCAACTTTGGCTCCATTTTAGCTCCTCCATGTTTACACAAAAACAATAGATCTGGTGTGAAATTGAGAGCAACACAATGAATTAGGTCACCTCTTTTCCTGGAGCGCTCCCAGAAATCGTGTTTATACCAAAATGCCATCTAACGTCTCACTTTTTTTTTCCAGCTCCACAGTTAAGCTCTGCCTTTCCTTCTTTTCTTCAGCTCTTGGATTATATTAAGTGCAAAACCATGCCAAGCCTTCCTCTGGCTACAAACTGGGTGACCTAATCCACCAGCATGTTCCTCAACTGTCTTGTGGATTTGGATATTTGGGTGGAACCCATTTCAAGGCAGCTGTCAGTATTCATTTGTTAGTTTTAAAGCCCACATAACTGAAATGCTGCTTCATACAAAAGTGTCCTAGTATTTGTAATATTTGGTTTGTGTGTGCATTACGTATATTTATGTTTACAACTAGGTCACAGCTTTATTACTAAATGTATGCATCTCTTGTCATTCAAATATGTGGTCAGTCACATACTAGACTATCAGAGTGAAAACACACATTAAAATTTAAAGACAGAGAATGAATGAATCACACTATATTGTGCAATGGACGGCTGTAATTAACTGCTATTGGCCATAAGACATTAAAACATGGGAGAAAGACAGACAACAGAAAAACAAGAGGTCAACAATGTAAAATAATATCTTGTGCCATTCGGTCTGTTGCCAAGTGACCACAAAGTATTTATTTTGTGGTTTCCTGACAAATATCACAACCCACTTCATATTTTGAGTGAGTGCAACCACATTAAATTAATCAGCTTTAAATGAAGTCAGTTCATAAACTTGGACACATACTAATGGTAAAGGGTGGGACTATACATTCCATCAGAACATCCAAACAATGCCATTATCAGCACTTCTAATCCAATCTTGGATCAATTCCATCACAACTTCAAATATCTCCCATTACACTTGATTCTGATTAAGCCTTTAAGTACACATTAAGTGCACTTTAGTGCCAAAAATAAAAAAAATATTGTAAGTTTGAAGCCTATTTGTAAGTCTAGACTGCAGTTAACTTCCTTTGTCTTAAAGTGAGTAATCCATGGCTAAATGAATGACAAACACTGTAATAATGCTGTTTTATGTGAAAACACCGTGCAGTGCTGCTTAATTGGCTGCACACAGGGACTTTCACCGACTGAACTTCAGTTCTGACATTATGACTGTCAACAACAGCTACAGTTGTTTGTTCTTGTCTGGCTTGACATGTGGTTATTATTGAGGGCAAAAGAAAACAAACATTGTTTACATATTTGTTAAAACACTGTAGAAATATCTCAGTATGAAACACTGTTTCATGCTGTTTTACATGTATGTGTAAAATCTTAACTTTAAACAATAGGAACAGCATTGTATCTATATTTATTCCAAGAAAACACAACAGGGTCCTGAAACATTTTTTCCTTTTCATCATTATTATGTTTTTATGTGTGTTTTAAAAAAATAAAAATGAAAAAATAATTGGCAACAAACTGAGGCAAAGAATAGTCCTCCCTTTCATACAAACCTCTCCAACAGCAAAACTTACAACCCATCTGCATTAAATAGAACTGAAGCAGATGAGACCAAATGGACGATATATTCCAAACTGCAGCCTTTCAAAAGCACCAAAAAAGACGAGAAGAGAAAAAAAGCCAGGAATCAAGCTACATAAATGACTGCCACACACACACAAACACAAAATAAAGAGCTAATCTGTGGTTGCAATATCAGAGGGGTGGCCAACCAAACATTTCCTTGACAGAAACCAAAGGCTTTATACTACCATCTGCATGCGGGTTATTGGCTCTGATGGGACTCCAATGTCATTGGCTCTAAGAAGAAACAGCCCTACTCAGCCACAGCAACACAAGTCTGGGACAGACTTTTACAAGAACCTCTTTCAGAAAGTAAACTAGGACCTTTTTTCTCTCATCTATATTGTGTGATATGGAATCAAAGGCACAGCACACAGCCCACAATCAGGCATGAGAAGTACCATTTCTGATATTGTCTTTGGCTCAGACCCTCTAGGCGTAACCATTATACTCCGTCCAGAACTCAGCTTTCCCATTTATGCCACTCATGCTCTATTCCAGCTCTGTTTATAAATCTGAAACACATTTCCAACCCAGCCCTCTCAACAGGTAGAAACAGAATATCTGCCCCATTCTTGTGCACAATGAGCCCTACTATCCTATTTAAAGCCTCTATGTGTAGGATCGTATCAGAATTCCCCATCTATCGGCGAAGTGGTATACTGCATACGTTTGAATAAAATGTATTAGCCCTCCCCTTCCCACAATCCCAATTTCTTGCTACGGAGGCCGAACGCTCGCTCGCTCTTATCTCAGTTTCTGCTACTCAGTCTCTAAGCGGAAACGCGAAAGGCAGAGCTAAATATATGATACTGCTCTCCCCTACAAGAACCCGTACTTTTGAAAATGGCGGCGCAAAATGGATATTCTTCTTTGGTCCCCAGCCATATCTATATATAAATGGAAATTACCAAGTTTACCGGAACACTACAATTTATTCATGGAGGTAATTACCATCGTTTTACATCATATTTTTTAAATAAAAAATATATTTTTAATAAAAGACGAAGATAAATAGAAGATAAATCCTACACATAGAGGCTTTAAGACATGATGGCAACCATGCTTTGCATATAAAAACAACATCACATAAAGCACTAGTCTGACAGCATAATGGAGTCACAGCAAGAGATTGAACTTCATTGTGGTTATAACTGACTCATTGGAGTGAAGTTTCATTACATTGCTCTGGTAATCACATCAACACAACTCATTCATTTATCTGCCTCTTCAAGGAACTTTTTGCACACCACCTCATATCTGAGCACATAAGAAGAAGCGAAAACAATATTTTATCTTACCTCTTTCACACTGGGCTCCTGTGAAACCGTAGGTGCAGACACAGCGGTTTGGAGCCACACATCGGCCGCCATTTAAACATCCAGTCTCGCAAACAGCTGGGGAAAAAGATGGGGAATGTTGAACAAATGAGTAAGTGTGCTTTTAAGCAGAGACCTACATCATAACATGACAATATATTACATTGTTCCTCATTAGAACAAAGTATCATGCATTCCAACTCTAGTCCCATCCAAAACACTGTTCTGCCATGATTAATGGGCCTTACGTTGTCCACAGTGAGCCCCAGAGTATCCTTTCTGGCACATGCAGCTGTCCTCTGCACAGGTTCCTCCATTCATGCACCGGATGTTGCAGTGCTGAACTGCAATACAGGGACAAGCCAGTGAGAGGAAATTAGCTTTGAGGTTAAACACCTGCAGTGTGTAGAGGCACTGTGGACACATATGATTCCAACCACAGAGTAACTTTGATTCCATTAAGCTGCGCTTAAAACAACACATTTAACTCCACAGGAGATAACCCTATCAGTGTTGATATTGTGAAACGTTGTGTACACTTCACTTGTAGTTTATAAAAGCATTACGGGCATTTTATAAGACAATGACAAGACACCAGGGATTTGAAAAAGTCAGCTATTTCAAGCTTCAACAATCAAACTGGGCAAAAACACATTAGTAGAATGTGTAAAGCTGCTAAACTCATACCATGATAACATGGATAACTTCCAAAGAACACACCCAATGCTGAGAGAAAGAATCTGAGAGGGCTAACCTGCAATCAAAATGAGTGAATGAGCCCCGTAAGCCAAATAAAATGGTGTAACTAACTAAATGATGCAATATGCACACTATCTTGAGTTCATGACATTAGTGTATTTCTGGGGGAAACCAGCCGCACTGCTGACACACATAAGGAATTATACATGTAGGAATGGATGTAACTTCATGCAGGGACAGAAACCAAAAACTATTATAATGAATTTGAGCAAAAACAACCATCCCAACTGAACAGGAGGCCATTTTAGCATGATCCCTTTGCCTCCCATTTCAAGAGTCCCTATTGTTTTCTTTTCCATTTGTGTGTAATGGGCTTATGTTTAATTGCCAGAGGGTAATAGTTATGGCAGTGGTTACAATACTAGTACGTCAACAAGTGTAGCAACTGTGATACAACTGTGATATAAAACAATGGGCACCTACTCAAACTTAAAGGAAGAGAAATTTGCCTCTGCTGCATAGCGTATCCAAATAATTCTATAGTAGTAGGCTGGTGTGAGGATTGTACTGAATCACACACACACCAACACACACCATCAACATGTCACATGGTTCTTAGGAAATTTCCACCACATTACCTGATTTGGAGCCGCAGGATGGAGCGATCTGACCAGTTGGACAGGTGCACATGTTGGGCCTGGAGCAGAAGCCATCTCCACAGGAGCTTCTGCAAATGGCTGTGGAGGCCAGTGAGATCAGAGAGTCTCAGAATGGGACCAATCAGGCCAGACTAAACAATGACAGATACTTGTTTATGGTTTATAGTGTGGGCCTGTGGAGCGTGGTGCAGGCCAGGGCTGGGCCTAAGCAGGGGCACTGAATAAGAGGAAGGGAAATCACACAGCGGTGCTTGGCCCCCAGGGACTGGAGCTGGCACAGTTATCCAACTTTCAGATCAATCAGGGAGAATGTCGAGCTTGACCCCACTTCCTTGGTTTCAACTGTGAAACAATATCATGACCCTGTCCAGATTAGGGCAGACTGCCAGACTGCAATCATAAAAAACAGGGCTGATCGACAGCAGCCTTCCTGAGCTCTCACGTGTGGTGGAAAAAAAGCATTTCTATTTGTTCAAAGAAGGAAAAACAACACTGTGGAGAGTGAATCAGTACCAAACTCGGCTGCCCACATCCATAACTCCTGTGACCTTGCTCCACACCAAACACACACACATACACATGTACACATAAATTGCATGCACACAAAACTTGTTCCTATTCCTTTGTCCAAAATGCCTGAAAGTAGTAACAGCACTATTCTATTATGGCTACCCACCTATAGTGTACCATACTGGCACACACAAGTATGCTGTGTGGTTAAATGAATGTGTACATTGCAAAAGTTTATTGTGCATATGATACCCCTGTAACAGGCCCATATTTTGCTTTATTTAGATGACAGTTACAAGGCAGTCTCTCTTCATAACTTAAATTCTTTCAAACAGTACATTTTACTAGACATATGTTTTTGACTGGAGAAAATCTGTACAAGGGCTGTGACACTTACGAACAATGCACTGGTTTCCTCCACTAAGAGTCTTCCACCCAGGGCAACAGTAAGAGTTGAAACGTGATCCGCACACATTTGGCCTGAATAATGATAAACAATTCAAAAGACTTCACATGAAGTCTTCTGCACCAAATTTATGTGCATGCTGAAAGAAAATCTCAGTGACATCAGTCCCAAGCAAAGCATATGGAGGCTATCAGCTTTCTTTTACATTTGGAGCAACGTGTTTCTTTAATGACTTATTGCCACAGTCATCCACAGTGATTGCTCTGGCCAAGCTGAAGTGAAAGTATTGCGGAAATAGCACAACCTATTGGCCATGTTCTAATCTAGCACTAACCTATGTGCATTATAAATCATGGATCTGACCTGAGTCAAATGCATGCAATATCTCAGTGTATAACTGGACCCCGGACGTGGCACCAATTTATGGCAGTAATAAAAAACAGAAGTAACTGCATAGTGCATTGCATGAAAACACATACTTTTACACATTTACAACCTTATATTAGACACATACACTACAGCATATTTGTAAATATCCACATATCTCTGCCAGGATGTGGTACAACAGAACAAATAATTGAACGGCATCTGCATTACAATGGTCTGCCAGTGTTCTGTGGAGCATTCCTGGAGGAACGGATGTCCAATGGACTCCTTTGTTTAAAGTATAACTTATTTTTGCAGCAAAGAAGGAATGCTGTTGCTTGCCAGTATTTAATTACCAAACTCTCCTCCAGGCTTCCCATCAGCAGAGCTCATTTCTTGGCAAATTAGGAACAGAAAAGCCTAGGACAGAATGCTCTGTTGATGGCCATTGTGTGTATTATTTCATGTGGATTATTTCAAAGCCACAATTTAATAGTTCATAATTAGTGCACAAATTAACAAGACAACAATTTCATAATTTAAATGAAAACGGGATTTTTAACAATGTCCAATACACGGACATTTAAAAACTGAAGTTAGTGTTAGAGGTTGATCATTCACAATGCATTGGCTTGTCATTTTTAAGTATGAGACTAATCAGGCAGGTGGAGGTGGTGGGGGAGCGGGGTGCGGTTGCTTAAAGCGGGCAAAAAAAGTAGCATACCCTTTCAGAACATCTTGACCTCCGCCTCTTCGCTTCGACCTGTTGGCTCTTGGCTCACCGGATTTACCAGCTCTGCTGTCTAAAATACCTACATCTTCGGCATCGACTTTAACCAAAAAGACCGCTGCAAGTCCCAGGGTAAACTTCAGCAGCCACCCCTGCCACATACTGCCTGTATGTTCCTTCCAAATTCAAAATGCGCGTATCCTCTTTTAAAACCTGTGTGTCACCAAGTACAATCCCTCTTCTTAATGCTGTAGCCTGTTCCTAAATGTAGCGCCCAAGTCTGAAAGAAGAAAAGCATAATTGTTTACAGGAAATGCATTTAAGGTCAAATTCAGGATGATTAAAATAATCTCCTTGCAGTCTCTGCAAGAGAAGATGCGTCAGAGAACTGTAAAAACGCTTAGCAGGTTTGTGCTAAAATGCATGTCCATAAATTCTTGTAACGAACAACAGATAATAATTGCAGTACAGTAAAGTTAAATCTTGATGTAACGTACCTTTTCTCCGAAAGGAGATGGTTTCTTCGCGACCAAAACCAACAAGATGTGCGATTGTTTTCAAACACTGAGCTGAATAAACGTTTTTAGGGGACACTTTTAAGTCCCACAACAGAACACGTAGTCGTTAAAACGCAGGGCAAATCACACCATTATGCTGCTTTCCGATAAATCAGAGGCTTCTGCGTGATATAGGCTTATATGAGATGATAATTAAAGATGTTTGGGCATTTAGGAAGATGATGAGAAGTAATCCCCTAGCAGACTCCTTCTCATCGTCTGTGTTGAACTTGCTCCCCTGCTCTCATCCACAGCTCCACTTTCCGACGAAACTTTCTCTCCTGGTCTCGCGATACACTAATTCCTCCTCAAATTAAGTGCGGTGGGTGAACTTACAAAAAAGACGGCAGGGAGAGGGAGCGAGAGAGAAAGACAGCAAGAGGAGAGCAAGAGAGTGGGAGAGTCAGCTCAGTGTTTACTCTCCTTTGCAAACTGTTGAGATTATGTTGTTGATTCAGCTAATGAATCAGTTGGCATTCAAATGTGACATTTGCTTTAAATGAGGCACCATTAGAGCGCTATAAAATTTCAGTAGGCTATGCACATAAATTATGAATAGCATAATTCCATAATTTGTTGTAGGCTATACGTCTGCCACTTTAAATATCATCTTACATCCTATTGGAGTGAGTTTGCTAATGCATCTTATCACTCACAGAAAAGTTCAGCGCACATATTGCTTGACCTGTGCTTCTTTAAGAGTATACTCTGCTATGTCCAGTCTTGTGACTTTCCCCTCATATTTTGGACACGGCATCATCCCTTGTCCCCGTTCCAAGGCACGTTTTGTCTGTCTGCTTTGTGTCTGGAAGTCTATCACAGGCCCTTGAGTCATGTAATGAATCCGCTGAGTGGCGATTCGAACAATGCACAATTGACTCCCCTCAGCCTCTCCTGAAACCTGACATTGGACTTGGACTGTTCCGTGTGAGAGAATTTATTGCCTTCCTCCCTCCAACTGCTCCCCCAATAACAAGGCCAGTGGTACTCCCTCAGAAATACAGATTTCTTGCATAGCATCTCAGAAATAAACGTCAACACCGTCTCAGCAGCGGTAATGCATTTGGGGACATCACTTTAGCGTAGACAATATCCAAAGTGATCTGCATAACATGTTTAAAATAAAGCACATTTGCTCAGATTAGTTTTACCTGAAATATTGTATTTGATTTGTATTCGTCCATGTGGATTTTTAACATTAAACATTAAACCTCACAATGGAATTTCTGTAAGGATATAATGTATCTTACATACTTGTGTCAACAATCCATCAACAAAAATACAAAGCATCACATTTCATAGTAGAAGCTTGGTCAGGCCAACTAGCATAATTTACTAATATTTATATATTTATAAGTTGGCAAGTAATTTACTCTATTTGTGTTGCACCTAGGGAAACCAAACTATGTTTAGTGTTAAAAATGAGGTACAGTATATTTTACACACAATGACAGTATAGCATTTCCAAAAGTCTGACTGTCTGAATTTATGATTTTACTTATTTTCTGCTGATACCATCAGTGTGCAGACACTATATGAAAGGAGGAAGACAAACACAACTTATATGAAATATTGACAGCGTCACAATCCCAGACATGACGACTGTCTTGAAATGTAGAGCACTTGGCCTAGAAATCTCTTTAAACAACTAGAAACTTACTGTATTTCTGTACTGTACTTACTGTAAATCTGTATTTGCATGAAGTATTACTGAAGGCCTAATGAGGGGCTGTTTGAGAGAAAATATTAGGGAATTTCAGAGAGAGGGTGGGAGAAAATGGAGCAGAACTCTCTAACATGGAAATGATTTGTTTTCTGAGCCACACCCGGCCCTTGTTGGAATAAGGTCTGAAACAAGTGAGTCGAGTTCTTCCATGGTGTGGAGATCTGGTGGGAGGCCAAATGCCTCTCTCCTTCTCTCTTTTTCTCTCCTTCTCTTTCTCACTCTCACATACACATTCACTCTCTCACCCTCTCCCTTATTCGCGCTCCTCACTCTCTCACTCACTTCACCAGATGAGGAGAACAGCTGGTGATCACACAGGGTCTTAGGTTTCCTCTTTCCCTCCAGAGCAAACAGTGGTGGGGTACCCGTCACTGGTGCCGAGCTAAGCCTGAAATCACTCTCCACAGCTCCACCACGGCCCACTCATTAATAACACAAAGAGGAGCCTCATCGCCCGCACTAGGGAGGAGCACCTCCAGTTTACCCTCTCCAGGCCGAGAGAAGATGGTGAGATGTGTTTTCTTACAGTAATAAGAAGAGTGGATGGGGCCTTTCTTTATATTTATTGTGTTTACCTTCATCTTGAGATCTCCACACTTTGATATAATCAGCTGAGATATTGCCACTGCCTTAAGTTAAACATGTGGGGAGAAGGTCTGCCTGCGGTTGTTTATGGACGCCGCAGATTCATTGGTTTTCGCTCCGGAACATTTGCCCTGCTGGACTGGACTACTCAAACCACTACAGCATTCCAGCCCTGTGCTATCTGGCCATTAAGAGCCGCAGTGTACGTGCCACGCAGAATCCCGGTAATGACAAGGCTATGTCAAACTGACATGTCCTCCATGGACTCATGAAGATATGAGGAGCTCAGAGGCCAGGGCGTCAGAGCTGTGGTTAAACGGATCTCACTCTAAAGCTCGGCCTACTCACTGCCAAGTGCTCTGGCTTTCGTTTGTTCATCTGCTGTTTTTATTTGTTTTAACTCATGCTCTCCCTCCACAGGAAATTGTATGCGAAAGGCCAGTCACACTAAACCAGACTCTCATCTCCCTCCCAAATATCTTAAACGGACTGGCTTCTGCTGTGGAACCAAACTCTTACAATAGATATCTTAACTTCATGACCAAAAAAGCATTGGCTGTACAACTATTTTCTGAATGTTATTCTCTACTGTATTTCAGGCTGTTTATCCTGAGCCTGAAATTGCCTTATGGGCCATACTGCATGTGAGCTCAAATACTATGAATAAAACAGATGGGGGAGGGCAAAAACTGTGACCTACTTACAATTGGATTTTTTTCCCTCTTTTTTGCCGTCTTTGTTGCCGTCTTTGCAGTTTCACTTTTTCGCTGGACACAGAAATATGGCAGTACTGTCTGTGGATTTTTCACAATGCTGTGCTAATAGCCACCATTCTGATCATGCAGTCCTTCTGCTTCAAACATTTACTTTGCTCAATTTTTCTCACACTATTTATTGTCTTTGGCCCCACACTACACGTCTTATTTCATTTCCTCCTGTCTTTAGCAACAGGGCTGTTGCCAGTCTTCCTGCCAGATGCCTGAAGAAAATGAGAGAAAGCACACATGAAAATGTTCTGCTCAAACACAAGGCTGTTTCCTAACGTTCCATAATTTATAATTAAGATGCTTTTGACATTGGAACCTAAAAATGTTAAAATGTTCAGTCACACTTCATGAAGACAAACTAAATTAACAAAATGATCAAAACACAAACACTTTTTGCCAGAAAGCATTGATAAGCATCTCAATGTGTGTACAATATTTGAAGAATGAATATCTTGTAAACATGTGAACTGTGATGCAGAGGCTGCCATACTCTGTCTGTAAGTGTATTCGGAAAGCGTGTGTTTGGAGGTCAGCATGTTTGGAGCAAACTTTCCAGTGCAGCTCTGTCTGCTTTACCTAATGGCTCACTGCTGTGCTGAGGTAGTTTGTTAAGAGGCTCATAGGAAGGAGATCCAGTGCCCAGCTGGTAAAGCAAAACAGACACTGAATGAAGTGAGGGAAAAGCCTGTCCAAACCCCTTTCTGTCTTTCTCTCTCACACACACACAAAGAAGTGAGGAAAAAGTCTGTCTCTCTCTCTCTCTCTCTCTCTCTCTCTCTCTCTCTCTCTCTCTCTCTCTCTCACAAACACACACACACACACACACACACAAAGAAGTGAGGGAAAAGTCTGTCCAAGCCCCTCTGTCTCTCACACACATACAGACAGACACACACACACACACACACACACACACATAGAAGTGAGGGAAAGGTCTGTCCAAGCCCATCTCTGTCACACACACACACACACTCCTCCTCATTCAGCCACATGTGCTTTTGGCTCCACCAGAGAAAGATAGCAGGAACAAGTGGGTTCACACAATACATCAAACGCCACAGGATGCAGTGGAAAAGAGCAGTGCAGAGACAACCAGCATTTCCAAAACCTGACTCATTTGTCAAGCAAGCAGTCCATGGGTAAGTCCCTAGTTTGTCCAGCACTTGAACAGCGCTTGGGCTGCTGATGTTGCAAGAAGCTCTAGACGTTAGCGAGGAGGGGATGATTCTGATTACAGAAATATTCTGTGCTCTTCAGTCCAGGAAGATCCCGACTGTTTCCTGTCATACCAAAATGGGATGAAATGTTATGCTTTGGGAAATTCAGCAGTGAATCTGGCTCTAGGAGGCCTCATGATAAAACACTCTATGTATGAGGCTGGAATGTCACACAAAATAGGCTTAGACAGTCAAGAACATAATTACTCAGTCGTACCTCTCTCGCCGTCTGAGTAACACATAGCAAAACTGCCTGGAGATATCTGAAATTCAGTCAATTTCCAACTAAATCATTTTTGTATTGAGGTCTGCAGTTTCCAGGCAAACTCTTTGTTTACTGCTTTTTCCTCTCCCCCCGGAAGCAACCCCACACACAGTAGGGCCCTCTCAAGACAGCAAGCTAGCACTTAGCCCGTACACCTCAACATGTCGTGAGAATTAGTATGTCCCACACCACCACCCCCCCAAAACACACACACACATATTTAACCATCTTAGGGCTGGAAAACATTGTGTATTCCCCTGTGCCCCCAGCTACTACACCAAGTCCCTTCTCTAGAGGACATCTGTGCTGATATGCATCTCAACTGGAGAGTAAAGTATTGTCTTATTAACTCTCCATTCTATGTATGCATGCTGTGTGTCCAGCAGGAGTGCTAGAACTGGTGATGAAGCTCAACATGGGATGTGACTGGAACTACAAATACTGTAGGTTACCTGAGAGGATTTTGGCCTCGCTAGGCCACATTAATACGTAGAACAATGTTAAAAAACTGGCACTCTCACCTCTAGTGTAATGAAACAGTGGAATTGATGTTTAATGATTACCGTTGTTATTATTTTCAAACCTGAATTTGTGTATTCATAAACCAAAACAATGGTAAAAGTAACAACTTTGACGGTAACAACTTTAACAATAAATAAATAAACATTGCACTGAATCAACATGAATGTGTCCTGTATTACAAATTTCGAAAATTCTAATTAAATCCAATACATAATTCGTAGCAGTACTTTGACTTGATTTCATTACGCAGAAACTGACCTAGTTTCACATGGAGGAGAAAATTGTGAGAGGGAAAAAGTCAGACAGAGAGAAAGGGAGTAAGAGACATAGAGGAAGAGAAAGAGAGAGAGGCAAGCTCAGGGGCATACTGTTCTTGAAGCCATGAGGACACGCCATTTCCTCTAGTCAGCCACATGCTGTGGGAAAGGTCTGAGAATGTGCAGGAAGAGAGAGAGAGAGAGAGAGACGGAGGCCGCTACAACAGACAGGAGTGCCTTCAGGCCAGCCCACCTCTCTCTGGCTCCGTCAGCTGTGGCACGTTCGAGCGCTCACTTGGCCAGCAGTTGTAGTGAAGGACGAATTCCATCGGCTCTCCTCGGGGACTCTACACCCCAGTCAGTCAGGTCCTTGCCACTGTGACAATGGAAGTTTAACATGCATGGTCACATGTCGCACAGTCAAAGCCAAAAGACTCACTTGAGGCTTCCCAAAAACCCCATGGGTACGAGGGATTTATGATGTGGCACTGCTACTCAAAATCACATTACACACACAGAGAAGCACATGTGGCCTGGATTGAATCGATGGGGTGGGAGTATAACAATGTGAGGCATTCATTAATCTGGGGTTCAGTTTATCCACACTTCATTTGAATGTGACACAAAAAGGGCAGAGGCGTGCACAGAGGTAGGACAAACAACCGGTGAACATCTAAACAAGAGATTTACACATAACCCATAGTCCCTAGACAGGAAGGAGCTATTGCTAAATCAATCCTCAAGCATGTTCCCATTTGCCACGGTTGAAATTTTGGGTGCCTTTGTCTAGATTAAGAAAAAAGTCCAAAACCAACTATGAGAAAAGGGAAATTGAGTACATAATAATTATACTGTACACTCCCTTGGTGAATCTGCAAATTCAGAGAACTAAGTGTCAATGCATTTATTTACCAACCAAAGAAGAGTTTATTGCGTCATATATTTTTGTCCAAACATCTTCGTGTCGACTTGGAAGCTAAAACAAACTGAGTCAATGGCCTCGATCTGGAGTCATGGTTTATTTCCCACAGATCCCATTCTCATGAACTCAACATGATTTTGATAACATGGGGAGATTATTTTATCCACCTGTAAATGACATGTTTCTAGGGATATTGACCCTTTTCCCATTTGCAAAAAAATGGCTTTCCACACACGGACACTAGCAGATAGAACCAGGAGCAATGACTTGTTTTGCTCAAGATGCCTTTTCCTTTCATCAGTACAGGGTCTAGATGCTGGAAGCTTTGCTCTGATTTTCCACTGATTCTCATCTTGATGTTTTCTCCTCCCAAGAACATGAGGTGGGGGAACATGGTGGAAGTTGGTCGGAAGGACAAAAGCGGTGAGTGTAGCTGGTCTGGCAGTTGAGGTGAACAGAAACAGGGCATCAGGATTGGCTGTTGTCCAGCCTCTCTCCCTGACGGTTGAACACATGGCTGCAGCAGACGCAGGCTAATTGTGTGTGTTCAGCTGCAGGCACTTTGCTCTTCACTGGAACTTTAATTATTCTCTATGACCTGAAGATTTGTCTCCCCTGAAGAAGTCTGCAAAGTGCAGATACTGTATGTTTCAGAGCATCTGTTTCCACTCTGCATCCCACAGGAAATGATGCATCCAAATCTATTATGCCTTACCTCAAACTGAGAATGATCTCGGTGCACGGTGGGACCAGGGCTGTTGTTTGTGTGCATCATAGTCTCACAAACACAAACATAGCCCTTAACCAAAAAGTGATCTAGCGGGAATTAGACCACACTTCATGCACTGACATGTCAGGTGTTGTGACAGAAACCTCTGTCCTTAAACTTAAATAAGTCCTTGACTTATTTCATCGTCTGATGATGTTTATGTGTCGGAGACATTGGCTGCCATCACTGAGGTAGGATGTTGATTACTCTGTGTCAGTAAGCATGACTCACAACAGCAGGTTCACATCACAGACCTGCTAAAGGAAGGCGGGGGGGGGGGGGGTTGTGTCGGTAGGAAGACAGCGATCATTGGGTTGCAGAGAGCAACGACAAATGCAACACGGATCGCTTTAGATGACCTCATACAGTAGGTCATTATTTTTCTTGGTTAAATGGGCCTGGGCGAGGTAGGCAATGAGGCAATGGGTGTGTTACCTAATGCTACCCCACTGCTGGGACTGTGAGTGCGGAGAAGTCCCAGGCGTCCTGCTTAAACCCCTTCTTTTTACTTTTTTTCCTGCAAGTATTCACTTTGTATTAGTTCCTGTTCCTGTAAACTAGTTACCTGTTTACAAATGGATACAGTACAATAGCCTGGCCTCCAGAGCTGTGGTACAGGGACTACAAATGTGTTCCAAATGTGTTCCAAATTGCTGTTGAAGTTTTTTTTAGGAATTGGATAATATTAGTTTTTGAGGCTAACAATGTC
The DNA here is from genome assembly GCA_017657215.1 of Limnothrissa miodon. Classification (NCBI taxonomy): domain Eukaryota; kingdom Metazoa; phylum Chordata; class Actinopteri; order Clupeiformes; family Clupeidae; genus Limnothrissa; species Limnothrissa miodon. Next base: position 307,689 of record JAGFZM010001022.1, on the reverse strand, counting down.
TTAGTCACTGTTCCAACTGGAGCGTGTATCCTTGCGTGCAAATCTGGAAGAGGTAGTGATGCTGTGTTTACAGCTGCAGGAAACTTGTTTTCGCCCAGAGTCTTTAGCGTTCCTCTTTTTTTCTGACCTCAATCTGACAAAGCAGGCTCACGGAGCAAAGGCATTGAGATTTATGTGACTAGGACCCCTTCAAATGCATCTTTCCGTTGGGATGCGAACGCCACAGCCCCAAATGTCAACAACATACTTTAGGAAGTAAGTCAACCTTTGGACGAGTACAGGGTCTTCTCTGGAGTGATATCTGCCCCAAAGCTTGCATGAAAATGGGTTTGTTTGTGCTGTGCTACAACCTATTTGTTTATGCAACAATAAAACTAATAGTGGACCCCACTAAACCATAGGTTTTTGTGGTTGAAGTATGTTTTTGAATCAGTGTATAACCTACGAGGATGACATCTGAACAGTACACCATTTTGAGTCATTTGAGCCAAAGTGTCAATAATCTTATAAACATGCCACAAGGGGGAACCGATTAATTGGAATGTGTGTGTGACTTGGCATTAATGTCAGTGAGCATACAGAATCTGCAAGGCAAAAATCAATAAGTGAATAGAATAAAATATAAATCAAATTAATTAACTGGTAAAAACTAAAAAAATATTCCCAAATACAATCACCTGTAAACTGAGGCCCACTGACAAGTAAAAAATCATCAAAGACCCATATTTTGTGACATTGGTTTATGCGTTTTGTTTTATGGAAACACTGGAAAAGAAAGCAAATGCTTGACAAAAAATGCTTTGCTGTGATTTTTAAGAGGCATGAAACAGACTAAATAGTTGAACTGCAGCTGTCACAATCCATATCTTGCCTGTCAAGTAGATCACACACTAAAGACAATGCACGCTGTGTTTGATACCCACAACATGAACACCAATTTGCTATGCGGTGACGTGGAGCTCTTGACTGTAAAAGCCCCAAATGAGCTGAAAATCCCATGCAAGCCTCTCTATGCATTATGATTGTAACTAGCAGGTGCTGGTAGCATGGCAATAACAGAGTTGAAGGAACACCATCCTGAGGCAGAGCGCCGCACAGATGCCATAGACCAGTACTGACAGTAAAGTACAGTAAAGTACAGTAAAGTATCAGTGCATTAATATATCAGTGTGAGCCAGGGTCATATCTTTTAGCATGAATGATTATTAGCATTAATAAATTATTAAATATTAGCATAAATTAACTAATTAGCATTAATTGCCCCCAAATTATGTAAAAGTCTATAAACTCTTACATAGAGAGATGGTAAATAGAAAAAGAAACACTGCATGCTTGGACAATGCTCTTAAGTGTGTGTTTTCTCTTGATTTATAAGATTTCCTTTTAGCAAACTGCTATTTTTTAAACAAAAAACAATGACTCCATTAAAACCATAGTGTCCTAAATAAAAACAAGTATAGTTGTGCATTCTAAAAAAAAAAAAAATAGGTATTCTGCCCTTTTATTACGACTGTATTAAAAGCAATACAGTTGCATACAATGTTCTTCTAAACATTCTTTAAAATCAGAGGTGCAATTTGTTGAAATTGGTAGACAGACTGCAGTCATTAAGGGCTAATCTTGGCTCCCCATTTGGGCTTGAGGCACGAGCTGAACCTCCCTCTGTGGTGCAGCTACAGTCGACACTGGTCCCTGTCTGTCTTAACCAACACACAATAAATGAGAAATTATTTCAGATGTCTTCTGAAAAGCTTACATGGACAGCAGAAACTAAGAGTGTCAATCAATGACTGGATGGAAGAAAAACAAACAAACAAACACTAAGTATACAAACGGAAACTGCTACGATATGATTAATTAAAGACATTCGTCTGGTTACAAAAACACAAAAAAAATACATTACAATGTCAGCCTCTCCCATCCGGGAATACAACATACATCATTTCACATTTCATTTCATTTGGATCGGCAACTCATGTTTCTTCTTCCTTTTTTTCCTAATCTGGCTGCTCCAGTCCTGCATTCCCATGAGGTCAGACTGAGCTCTGAGTAATGTAATGTGGCAGGCGTGGCCATTGGACTTACTTGACATGAGAAGGTATGGTTTCATCTCAGTCCCCATCTTCACGGCTCTGACGTCAGCTCGGAGATGAACTTGGGCTCCTAACCATGCACCACTGGAATGCTGAGAGAGTGTTCAGTCTGCGTGTGCTCAGTTGAAGGGTATCGGAGACAGCGTGTTCAGAGACACGTTAGTTCATGGGGCCTACAGAATGTCATTGAAAGGAAAACAATAGTTTTAGTACAATATTTAGGCTGAGTATGACCAGGGACTATTCCTTAGAAGTCAGTGTAGTAATCTACTATATGTGAACCCACCAAACAGGTCTGGGGTCAGTGCTTTCAAGCTGCGTTATATAATATTTTACACTGAGTAGCCCAAGTTCAGAGCTTACAGATGGCCCTCAAGCCTGCATGTGAGAGGAGGGCTTCAGGCGCTGAAGGGTGTAGCCAGGGGTCAACGCTGCAAGGCTCGATGGAATTTCCCCTGTTGGTTCACCCAGAGGACTGACATCACCCCGCCAGGACCCTCCTTTGGCTCATCATGGAAACAGCCCTCTCAAGGCCCCAAGCTCTCCACACCCAGAGTCATCAAATGGCAATCAGCTGCCTCACTCTCTCATTCTCTCGCTCTTTCTCTCTCTCCTGTCACCCCAGCCTCAGACGGCCTGAGCAGACCAGAGCCCGTGGGACTGAAGCAGCAAGTCACATGGCGGGTTTGGACACAATGACTGTGTTCTCTCTTAAAGCAGGGAATAAATAGAGAATAAATCAGGCTTCTGGTGAGTGTTGGTGGTGACACTGGTGACTGGACCTCATTGGAACGGTTGTGCATCCAAAAACAGGGATATAATTGATCCCAAATGTCTGATGCATTTTGGACAGCAATCAGGAGGTGAATATTAGAACATGGACTTTTTTTGGTCGAGTTCATCACAGTCAAGATTTCTTCAAGCGAAACGTTTTACAACTTCAGCGCAATAGTGTCATCTTGTGGCTACATTCATGCAATGCATATAGACACGACACATGCTGTTTGCATTGATACGTCAAACATACGATCTAAGTCAAGCCAGTTTATTTTAACATACTGAGTCCTTGCAGACAAGGCATTTTCATTTTAAAATATTTACATGTACATTTAAAAAGAAAAGAAAGAGAAGTCCATTTTCATTGCAGTGAAATTATTCTTTGAAATCCTGCATTTTTATGATGCCATGTTTTGAGCAGCCTGACTCTAATAGTTAAAACTCTCACTGTACATAACAACATTCTGAGGAAAATCTTTGTTCCTTTGAGATGTATTCAACTATACTGAAACATTGGCTGCACCACTCGGTTAGTTAGCATTTTCTACAAATTCAGTTGTAAAGGTTTGTAAAAACAAGTGTCCAGACTGTTCAACACATGAGGCTACCGACAAGTTCTACCTTATCTTATTCATGCATGAATCTATTCAAAGACCCGATGTATAAACTTGTTTTGCATATTTCAGGGTTACGTCGCGTAAAGTGTGGTCTTGATTAATCAAAATGAAACTGCAATGACAAGCTCACAGTCACTACCAGGTTATTTTCTAACAAGAACCATGTCTCTGAGATGTGACATGTATCAAAATACAAAATAGAAAAATCTAGTTTACAAAATATTCAATCGTGTCTGATAATTCCAACAAGGCACCATATCAAAATAACAACACAAAGGAAATCTTTGAACAAATCACAGCCGAAGACTTACTCTACTTCTAGTGTACTTTCTATCTTTGTGCTTTCAGACATCTGTGTAAGCAGTGTCTCATTTAGTAGTTCAAATCCATGACTGAGTAAGTCCATGAATGGTTGACAGTGTATCCTACAATAGCCATGCAGGTTGGAGGAGGTCCATAGCGAAAGTGCAGAGTTTGTTAAATGAGAACAGAGTGCATGATGCTTGGGCAGCTACTGTTTTAGCAAGACAGGCTGCTTCAGACATAACTCGCTTCCGCTGGACACGATTGGCTGCTGATTGCTCATGTGGTACCGGATGAGATGGCCCACACTTTGGAACACATTATCCTTTGTCCTCACCTTAAAAGCCAAGCAGAAAAGAGGGTCACAAGACTGTACGCAAGCAGTTACCATTGACACAATACAATGACTACTCTCATCATCCCAGTCTACACCCATGTTCTTTAAGTAAGAAAAACCTATAGAAAATACTAACAAACTAAGAAAACTAAAGGGTGCACTGAATTAATAGGAAGCCAGAGAAAAAAAAACAGATCCTGTTGATGCAGTGAGATGACAATGCATTATTCACAGAGGGCCAGATGGCAGCATGGGTGGCCCACAGTGTCGTGTGTAGTAAATAAGTGCCGGCGGGGCGGCCTACCAACCGTTCCCTCTGGGTCCATGAGCAGCAGGTGCTTGGCGGCGTCGCCCTGCAGCCCACTCAGCACATACTGGCCCGGCGCAGAGCAGCTCTCCCGCACCAGGAAGTCGCCGCTGTGGGCCAGCCGGCTCTCGGCCTCCCGCCGGCTCAGCCTGCCGTGGTACCAGCCCTCTCCGGCCAAGGGCTGTTGCTGCTGCTGGTGGGCGGGCACGGGAACGGGCACGAGTGCGCTTGGCAGCGATGACGCTTCCGCTTGCAGGCCTTCCTCCACCTCCGTCTCCCTTCCCGTCTGTTCAAGCAGCTCTGAGTCACATCAAAAGCGCAAGTACAAGTCATATTTATGGAAGTGCTTTTCTCCAGGAGGAAACTAGTGTATTAGTTAGGAAATTGCTCAAACTAACGGTATTGGACAATGGACCATGGACAACAGTTTACATTCTCTTTGGTCAAAATGGTCAAACTTGAAATGATCAGGCTTGAAATTTGTACTTTATCCTATTGTAAGAAAATTCTGGTGCTATGCAGAAAAACAAGAATTATATATTTAAATGCAGTTATATGTATTTCCTGCTTCAGTAAATACAAACAAATCACTGGTTTTTTCTCTTATTCTCACCAGCACCAGAATGCTGATTTTCAATCCCTTACCTGCAGATGGCGGTATTTGCCTCTGTGAAAGCGGGCAGTTTTCATAGAGCGCGCTAAGCGGTGGGGAGTCCATCTGCAAGCCAACACAAAACAACAGAGGATGAGTCACACAGGAAGTGGCAACTCCGGCGCTGCTGACGAGATCTGTGCTGTGCATCAGGCAGCGGGCCAGCCTTCCTCACCCTTCCTCGGCCCTCATCTTCCTCCGGCAGCTCAGCCAGTTCCAGGCGCGTATCCTGCAGGCTCCTCGGAGATGCTGCCTTACCCAGGACCTCGTTGTAGTAGTTGTGGCGTCCTCGTGAGCCCAGGCACTCTGGGCTGAGACTCTTGACCAGCACAAGACTGCAGGGGGACTCCTCTACAGTCAATCTGCGAAGAAATAATAGCAACATAGCTGATGACAATCAAATACATACCACTTGCTTACACTTTATATATTAAATAAATAAATAATAAAGGCATGAAAATAAATTCATTCATTATAAAATAAATACACTTTTAATAAATAAACCAGATCTTTGTAATAAACAATAAAATGTATTCAAGCAGTGTCCAGATTCAGTATATATTTAGTATTATTTAGATCAGACTACTTTTACTGTCCGAAGCTTACACATACACAACCTCTCTTAGCACTGGTGAGGGGTACATAAGTCACTGGAATAGAAACTCATAAAACACAATCACATAATAACCTATAGGCATAAGCTTTAACATGCTTATTAAATTATCAGTTTATAAATGAGACTATATTTAACTGTGTACAAAGCGTATTAGATCACAGATCACAGATGAATGCACCAAATACACGCATAAGAGAACAGTGCACTCATCTGTGACTCTAGCCCATACAAAATGCATTACGTTGGTCTTTCTTCCTTTTGATACATAGGACCACATATGATTCATATGAGCAGGGCCACTCTGACAAATGACTGCATGATGGATTGCTCTCCATAATCTGTGTGTGCGTGTTTTCCACTTTGGTCAATGAGACTGTGCTGGGGTCTGTGGGCGGGTGTGGTGCTGTGTCGTGTGTGCCAGTGTGAGATTGGGTGGAGCAGCGGGGGAGGGGAGGGCTTGATGGAGCTGACTCACTTCAGTTGCGTCTGTGCGTGAAGTCATAAAGGTGAAATAATCAGGACGGAGCCAAGGAATCAGAGCGACACTCTTCAAAAATGAACTGACCTTTCCTTAGCCACTGTGTGCGACGGCGGACTGCTCAGAAACTGCCGGAAACGCTTTTCAAACGCCTGTCCGATCGTGTTGATCACCTCTTGCGCCAGGCCTTCTGGACACTCCAATATGTGACAGGCTGACAAAATGAGTGCATATGCCATTAGATACTGCTCACATTTACCTTTCATACTTTGGTAACCCAAATAACAAATTAGCTTTAAAACACTAAAGACCTACCTCTGTCATTGGCAGAATCTTTGGCCACATAAGCAACATAATCCGCAGTCTCCTGAAGTAAAACACAAACAGTTACTCATCAAATATTGAAAGTGATTATGCACCCACTGCTTTGTGTTTATGCTGGCAACACAAGCACCTCATATCATAGCTATCTCAGCAAAAAGACAACAATGATGTGGATGTAATAACAATGTAATAACAAATAGAGGTGTCTGTTATCATGTTCCTGATTCAGGGACTTGAGATGGACTGCACTACACTCTACACTTCTGGCAGCACCAGAAACTATCCTCTTCATCTATGACTGACCACAGACAAGGAACCACGGCTGTAATTGAATAATACCTTGTACACCACACTTGTTTATGTGTGTGTGTTTGCATGTCTATTTTGTGCATGTTTGTGTGACTGTGTGTGTGTGTGTGCGCGCGTTTGCGTGCGTGTGTCTGTGTCTTTCATGCACTGTAGCAGAATGCTGATTACAGGATGACAGACCAGGAAGTGAATTGGGCACCGGGGAGGAAGACGGTCACGTTAATTAAATCAGGCTGCTGCTTATCAAGCCGCCTCTATTTCCCCTCGCTACATTACATCACATGCTCCAGTGCGGCTCCTTCATGAGCTGCTGCCTTATCACAGGAAAAGCCCTTTCACAAATATTTTCATGAGGTACTGTGGCAGCGGCGCTCCCCTCCCACCGCACACTGGCCTGCACTGCCTGCCACCCTCCGCACAGGAAACAGGAAGGCCTGATGCCCAGATAAGGACTTCCTAGTATCTTCCAGCACGGGTGACTCCTCAGTGCAGCACTGCCGAGACGAGACCAGATGAGGAGCCAAGGAGGTGCACCCCTTTCATAGGGAGCGTGCAACATAAGGGTCTCATTCTGGAATCATTGTAGGGGCTTCTTACGGGCTGCCAATCAGAAGTGAGAGGCAGGGTGCACATCTACCATGAAGTGCTGTTGATACAACAAGCTCGACTGGGAGTTGGCTTCTATGAAATATGTCAAATCCAGTTTGCTCTTAAATTCAACTAATGTGAAATAATGAGTTTCATCGACAGAAAGAGCATTTCCGACAGGGCAGGAGAATAAAGAGTATTTAAGGACATTTAGGTAGGTTTGATTATACATTATTCCCAGACTGCTCCAGGGCCCTTGATAGAGCTCTGGCTACAGCCATTTCGCACTAATATTTGATTTGTAATGGTGAAAAACATGGTCAAAAACAAAGCAACAAGCAAACAAGCCAAATAAAAAAAAATCTTGTTCTGCTAAAAGTGCAACTCAAGACGAGAGTCACAAGTTTATTCTTAGAGAAGTCCCTCTATCTAGTCAGCTGTCTGCTGCAGTACAAAACAGGATTGTTGGCAGAGGAGAGGAGACAGGAACTTACAGGGTCTCCTCCGGAGGCGAAGGAAATGGCCTGCATTGGATGGTGAGCCACTGTCTGAACACAATAGAACAGATTGCATTTGATTGCCAGAACTATTCAGTTGTTTTTAACTTTCTGTATACATACATGCCAAATAAATGCTAACATTGATAACAGTGAGAACAATTAAAATCCATTTCAGGGCACTAGCAATGAACATTCATTAAGAACGTTCATTAAGAGGACTATTTCACAATGTAACATTCCACAGATGTCTCACCTGAAGAGAATCGAGAGTAGTTAATTTCAAACTGTTCATTGTGATGCTCAGGTTGAGATTTGTTCCAGAAAACTGCAGGTTGCTCTTGCCTAGAATTGTTGACAGGCCTTTACGTGGTGGCTTGAAGAAAAACAAAAAATATAACAATTAAAGCAATACAGCAATTACACTCACCTTACCCACCCACTTCTTTCATTTAGAGATTGAACCAGTCACCCTTCCGTTAGGAGGCACTAACCAGTAGACCTTGTCTCCAAGTGGACTGACCTATCAGTATGTTTGGTGCTTTTGTTTCTATTCCACACAAATATAACATCAGATTAAAAAATTGCAATCTATCTTTGAGAATTGATGGAATAGCCAGATAGTCAGACAGATAGATAGGCAGATACCTTTCGCCGTCTTGGTGCTGTTTTGGCCCCTTGGACACTTTCACACAGTCGACATATAGCTTCCCTGTAAAGGAGGGGAGGAAGAACACATGAGGCACAGTGACCCAGTTAATCCACACTTCCCTCCCAGACACAGTCACCTGCATGGTTTCACTCACATTTACACACACACACACACACACACACACACACACACACACACATACATGTACACTCACAATGCCGACTGTCCCTGTACAGACAGAAAGCTCACAAAAGCCCCATCGAGAGCTATTCTGAATTCATTGATGGGAATCCCATTTCAGCCGAGTGTTAAAACAGTGCTGTCTGCTCGAGGCAGAGTCTTTCCTGTCTCTGAGCCATGTTTTCATTGATTAAAGCGGCGTTGACACATAAAAGGCAGTCGGCTCTAATTGCTCCCGTGCACAGCACGCATGATGAGTCAGACAGGAAGGCCAAATGGAAGCTATTATACTGAGATTTATGGCACACTGCTAGGTGAGGATGACGGAGGACCAAGAGGCAGACTCAAGCTTGAAACACCGCCGTGGGATGTGCTACCAGTCAGAAAAAATAATCACTTTAGCTGGGTGACAGGAAACATTATCATGTCTGCACTGCAACCACATTTGCATAGCTAACCATGTTAACCAAGTGTGTATGTTTAGCTTGTTTTAGAAGAAGTCATCAGTCTATAAAAATGATCATAAATATAATAGGTATGTATAAATCTGAGGAAATTAAATCCCTTAATAAATTGTGCATGCAAACCGACTCTAACTAAAAGCGCAAATCCAATGTTTCCAATGCCCATTTGATTTCTGTGTGATGGTAAATATTCTAGGGACCACTGGCTGCCTTTCAGGAGTTTGAATTGGCTTACTGCCTATACATATGCATGAAGCTTATGATCTAGGGATAAAACACTTAGTGAGGATAGAGAGAGAGAGAGAGAGAGAGAGAGAGAGAGAGAGAGAGAGAGAGAGAGAGAGAGAGAGAATGAGCGTCTAATGGCCTGTGAGCATTGGGGTTGCGGGGGAGAGAGAGAGAGAAAGAAAAAAAATCAATGACCGACTGACATCCTCTGCCAGGGACTTGCCCACTCAGGGCAGAAGGGTCACATCCAGCCCAGAGCCCAGCTAACATCCTCTGACTAGCGCGAGAGGCCGAGCAACTCCCACGCCTGCTGCAGCCATGGGAGCTGATGGTCTTGGAGGACCGAGGTTTTTCTCTCCCAGTCACGACACTCTCCAGCCAGAGGCCCAGACTCCTGCCTCCTGCCTGGAGGGAGAGCAAGGGACAGGAACAGCAGAGTCTGACCCAGACAGACAACCAGTGTGCAGGATCGGAAATATTAGACTTAACAAGCCCACAGAAGGTAGAGAACATATCCCTGCCATTTCCCCCTCAGAACTAATAGATTAATGAAAATGAATCAAGCTCTACACAGAAGCCTTAGTTCACTGGGCATCCATGTTCCCCACTTTAAAAAAAGAATACATTGTGAAGGGGGAAAAAAACAACACTCCTGTTTCTCTTTGGTCGTAGCAGTGACAAAGTACGTCTTTTTCCCCTGAAAACAAATTACAATTGATGGACTATCTTTCAACCTCTTTAAATTCAAGACATCATTAGGAGGAAATTTGCCCAAATTGAATTTTCTTGCACATCATTCTTTGAGCAGCAGCAATCGCATGAACACAGGCTGTTCTGTCTGTCCAGGGCCAGGACGATCTCTTAGTGTTATTTGGTTGAAATCAAAACGCACAGGCCAGACAGCCTCAGTCGTATCCTGTTTTGAGGGCATTGTACTTTTGCTCTGTTTATACAAAGAGTCTAGTACTGGCTGGAAGTTTTTCGTGACTTTGATGGCAGAACATTTCCCAAACAAGCACAAATGCAACTTTCTATGAACCCGGGGAGGGCAAAAGCCACTCACAGCATACTGTGGCATCAGCGTGAATTAACGTGTTAAGCTGCTAATAACTTGGCAATGGCCATACAAACACAGCCCTCACTGTGGCCTGACTAATAGCTTTAACTTTCATCTCAACACTGGCCCTTCCACACACACACATGCACACACACACACACACACACACACAAACACACAAAGAGACCAGCCTGTTCGAGTGCTTATGTGACTGAATTTGAATGCCTGACAACAAGAGTGAGACTCCTACCGTGTGACTTGCGTTCTTGTCTCGAAGTCCAGAGCCCTCATTGACTGGATCACCTCCAGGCTGCCCATGTACTGCAGGAAAGAAACCCAAGAGCATGCACAGTGTGACGGGGAGGAAGAACATCCGGTGGGGACACGGTGTGGTCATATATCTGTCAAGCACTTTCACCTTGACTCTCCCAGACAGCTGATGGAGAGGAAGCTGAGATCATCAGCATTTCCTGACAGTAAATTTAACAAGCAACCATGTCCATGGCTGCCAAATAGCTTATTAAAGGCATGTATGTAAGTAGATTAGGTTTTTCAGTGTAAAACAGACACCCCAACAATTTAATGTGATAGAGTTCATTCTGTGTTAAACGCATTCATATGCAAAAAAGATGAATTACCCCTCTTGTGTCAACACGATACAATGTATCGGAAGATCAAATAGACCGTGATGAACAAATGAGCCTGAAGTGTGTTTACATGTAAAATCACAACATTGCTTATGGACAGAAAATACCATATGTTTAGAATGGAATATAGTGTCCACACAGCTTTGCCACTACCTCATACCCCCATATATCCTGTGTTTGAAAGTACATTTGTGAGTATGTGTGGGTGTGTGTGTGTTTGGAGGTTGCATGCATGGTGTAGCAGGGGAGCACTAGCAGTCCGCTCCCTTAAGGAAGATAATCTGGCTGCCTGTTCCAGCAGACAAGAAGGCAGGAAGACAGGATGCACAGATGTGCTTATATTCCTCCAGCAGCAGCAGCAGCAGAAGCAGCAGCAGCAGCAATAGCGCTGCTTGGGGCCCAGTCTGCACAGGGGCAGGTGACTCACCCAGCCAGGCTTATGCCAGGATGAGTAAGTAAGGAGCAGGGAGGCCAAAGGAAATCAATGAGGCGCCAGCAGGCCGTGTGTACATGCCTATCAGTGTGGTCCTTTGAGCCCGGCACTCCACGCAATTTTTTTTTTCATGAAACTTAATGGTCGAAAAACCTAGTCATGCCTGGTCAATTTAAAAACACTCCTTTCCCTCGCTTTTATAAATGTATTCCAATGCAAAAACGGCATGGGAATTAGTCTGAGGTATTAGTCATGAACATAGCATGGGATGATACTACTTATATAGTACTTATATAGTATAGTATTGTATAGTATAAACTGAGTTTTTATCAGTGAACTGCATCTACGGAATCCTGTTCATAATCACCCAGGCCCCCTGCTTCCACCTCATATAGGGGTGGTGCCATGGTGACAGCAGGTGTGCTAGAGCTGTGACATGAATCACACAATGTGACACATCCCACGTTGGATTGCATGGGTTATTTCAACAGCCTGAGAGGAGGAAGATGCAGAAGAAAAGTTGGGGATGTGGGAAGATAAGTGTCAGGAAGTAGCTTCATCTAAAGCTTCTGTCTCTAGTCCTGACCAGTAGGAAAACCACAGTGCAGCTGTTCCCAACCGTCCACCCGTCCAGAGCAACGTTTTTGAATTCACATCTCTGCCTCGGCGCTTTCCCTCCATGAAGCCACCATTCAAATGAAACAGAGGAAGGATGGATTGAGAGAGAGAGAGAGAAAGAGAGCAAGCGAAGGAGAGGTAGAGAGGATGAGTCATTCCTGCGAGTACAGGAAGCGCTGCGCGTCTGTGAGGGAGGGTGTGAGGGAGGGAGAGGAGGGGAGGGAGGGAGGGAGGTGTGTGTGAGTGTGTATGTGTGTGTGCGTGCGTGCACTCATTTATTCCCAGGTGCTTCTCTTCCTCTCTTCCTCTCCTCTCCACTCGGCTCCTCACCAGGCACAGAGGCATGCAGGCGCTGCCGTTGCTACAGCTTAGGGAAAAGGGCTCTGTTGACTTTTTTTTTAGTTCAGGGGTCAGTCCTCCAAGCGCAAAGTTTGTGTGCTAACATTATGTGTATCTTTGTGTAAGAATGTATGTGTATATTTATGTATGTGTAAGTGTGTATTTGAGCTGGGGTGTGTGTGAGTGTGAGAGTGTATGTGTGTGTAATTTGCTTATTGGAGTTCAAAGCCGAGCTGCACTGGCGATGAAGGCATATGAATGGGCTCTAGCACACAGAGGTTATATAAGCGTATGCCTTTGGGGAGGGATTGCATAAAGCACCTATCTACCGTCATACTGGGCATGTGGCATCAAACGCACCCTGTTTCCTCCTACAACAAACAAAGGCACAGCAGCTGTCATACACTTCAACCCGGCTACTCCAATTGTCTTGTAACAGGAGCTAATATGGATGACTGGTTAGACACACAACTCCGGACGTCCGCTAGCTAGTGATAGGCCAAGTATGTCCGGTTGTCAGTTTGAGAGCTGAACACTAACCAGACATGGTTAATAGACGCATGAAAGGTGTCCACTAATACATTCTCCTCTAAAATGTATGTGATTCAGCGACCACAATAACTGCACATTAATCTGATAAACCAACACAGAATGCTGTCTAACTAGATTGTAACAAGTACCACTTACAGTTCCATAAATTCTAAAATTTGTGGTCAATAAAGAATAAAGTTTAAGAATATGAATGACTAAGTGTATTGTGTTGTTGACAAGCCCCTAATTCATTTCTAAAGTGATAGGCAATACAGATTAAATAAAACGTCCTTGGCACTACATTTTGGTCCCTAGAGTATCAATCACCAAATGACATAATCTGTACTGTTTTGGGCAAAAGACATTATCCCACTTCAAACTTAAGGTGATTTGAGACGCATACCTTGATCTTGAAAGACACCCCACAGTCTGGCTGATCCAGTCCACACCAGTCGACCTCCATGTTGGCCTTTCCGGGCGATGACACACACACAGGGTTGGATGCCAAAGGACAGGACGCGCCATGTTGACCGGTCGTGCCAGGGCAGCAGTCAGATGCTGGTGCAGTCTGGCTCCGAGGGCTCAGCCTGGGACTCAGTCTCCGCAGCCCCAGAAGCGATGCTGGGCTGGAGATCTTAATGTTGGCCATGCGAGGGATGAAGGCGCACAGGGTGGATGAGCCCCCCTCCTGTGGGGGGGACGCCGTGTGGTCCAGCAGGGCTAGACTGTGGGGCTGTTTGGGGGCCACACAGGGTGGTGCCTTAGTGCCGACCTTCAGGTTCCCAGGGTTGTTCTGAGGGTTGCTGTCCTCCAGCGAGGTGACAGAGTCATTGCGGAGGCGGCTGTACTTGGATCGGTACAGCATGCCTCTGTGCGAAGAGACCAGTGTTTGCACAGACTTTGGGCAAGTTGGACTCTTTCATAGCCAGAGAGGGCTGAGGGAGGGAGCCATCGAAGTTGAACAAACACTTGCACGCTCGCCAAGAGCTACACAACCTGCACAGAGGGAGAAATGGTACATAGAATAGACTGGGGATGCAGAAGCTGTGTGTTGCTCTAGCAAGTCACTCTTGAGTAAAAGAGCTTGTTAAAACATACTGCAAAGAAACACTTTCATCTATAGCCTACTTGACGAACATTATACAATATTATACACTTATTAATACAAAAACCCAACACTCCGTAAGATTGTCCCTGAAATACGATATTGGCATACAATTTTTCAAACATAATCCTAGAGTACTCCTTGCATTATCTTTAGAATTAAATTAACTGCTACTTTCTAATTGCTTCCACTCACCTCCGTGGGGCAGAGTCATATTTAGGATGGTAATGTTATCCTGTAGCGCCGTGACGGGATATTTTACCGCTCTCTGGCAAGGCCACCATAGCAAAAAACAAAGGTCCCGACACTCACTAAGCTTTCTTTGCAGAATGCGTGCGAGTATATGCGAGTCAAGGTCCCGTTTGCGCCGCGGACTTGAACGATGGAGCGCTCGCTGTCGCAGTTTTCATGAATGAACTTTCTCTTTTTTATGAATGGGTTGCTCTCGCGTACTGCGCATGCTGAGAAATGCCTTGAATAGGGAAGAAGATGCCTGTATTTGACTGACAGTCCCCCAAGCTTTTTTCTCCGCTAAACCATTGCCCAATCGCGTACAAGCCGAATGACTCATCCACCACAGCAACCATTTCAACGTTTTGTAGTATTGTACCCTCATCAATGTTCTATCTTAGGGCAGCCTATAATATCACACTGACAGGTGAATGATGCCTATGTGTTTGGCCAAACGTTTAGTCGATGTAGTTCGTGGGCAAAGGGAATTAAACGGAAGCTGGCGACCAGGAATGATCCACACAGGATGTGAAAAGCATCTCTCAGTGCTCGTTACCTAGGACATTGAGGCAAATAGTATTTTCCCCCAGAGAAGTTATGAAGCCGCTTTTTACAGCCCGTATTATTTTTATGGATCAGCCACAGTCTCCGGTTTGAGGGAGTCATTATGTGGTTCCGTAAACCTGTCCTGGTATGATATGTGTGAAGCCTCTACAGGGTTCGCACATTATATTATAATAAAAGCTACATTGTATTAGTCTGAACATCCGTATGAGGCCCACACAAGCATTAACACACCCAGAACTGGCCTTTAGCCTACAGACTTCCCCTGAACATTCTAACGTAAGCAAGATACTGTACCGGAAAGGCCCAGGCCGACTTTATTTGCATATCTGTAGCATCAGATCCAGAAGATCTAATCCGTCCACCCGTGATACACTTATAAACTCAGTAGGGTAGGCCTATGTATTGATCCTTTCACTGTACTAGATTATAATTCGTAACAGTGAGCACAATTGAACTGAACACGATTGCATTCACTGTTTCAAACCACACAAAAGTCCACTAAAAAAAAAGCCGTTTCACAAAACCAATATAGACACACACAAATCATAAGGTGGGCATTTTTTAAACAACATTTTATTATCATTACCGATAAGTCAGATAGTTAAGATTACAATTAAGTATACGAGCAATCTAAACGTTGCTAGTGCTGTACAGTTTTAAAGAGCAACTCTTAAATATAGTAATAACGAATAGCCACACACTGAAAAAGTACTTCATAGAACCAAATTTTCACATTAGTTACAAGAGGTTGTTTGCTATTATTTACATAGTGCAAATAACACATTTGCCTTCATAACTTCAGACACATGGTAACAAAAGGGTTGACAAAAAGTCTACAACACATAGTACCTTTTTATCAAACAAAATGTCTTCACTTTTTTACTGGCATGTCTACAACATTTTACTGTTCCAGAGCCATGGTATTGCACAATACTAGACTGTCCATTTAGGAGCATTTTCCATTATGTCTGAACATGATGAAATATTTGTCTCACAATTTGATTCTGTAACATGTCATTCATAGTCATAACATTAGGAGGTTTTACCTAAATAAATTTATATTTGTGATAAGCTCATATTTTAAATCACAAAGTTTAATCCATATTTATCTTAAACGGATTATTCATGGCACTTTTCCAAACAAGCTAGAAGGGTTAAATCATTTTTTCAATAACCCACACCATTGCTTTGTCAATCCATAATACTTACATTCAAAAACAGAAAAGAGACTGTTAGAGACAACCATGAGACTTGCTCTGCCACCGAACAAAGCATTTCTTTGCTGATATTACAAGATAGATGACACCAAATGTGACGTTCCTATAGGCATTTTCTTAAAAAAACGGTTAGAAACTTTGAGTCACATCTGAAAACATTTCTTATTGCCCCCTCTGAAGCAAACACTGTGGCAGAGTCATCTAGGCATAGTGCCAACAAAAAAAATGGGAAACAACTGCAAGAAGAGTGTGTGTGTGTGTGAGAGAGAGAGGGGTGGGTTCGGGGCAGGGGTGGAGGTGCAAACTGTATCCCCACATAGGCCACATCAATCTTGGTCCAGTCCTGCTGTTTACATACTGCAACCACTCAAATCAAGAGGCGCTGCTATAAAAAGCATTTAGCTTCATGTTTATACTGCCCATATGAGATACCCATCTACAATGCCAGTTTCGAAGGCCAAAATGTTTGCCAAAGGTAATGCCACAGACTGCCACTCAGTACCATGACCATGATTGGTAACCAAGCAGAAGAGGGTGAATGAACAAGTAACAAAGCACACGGAAAATATCCCCAGATAGCTTGTTAACCACGCAAGATAAATACAACAGATTAACTATTATAACAACCTATACAACGTATGTACAATAAAGACATTTGTTCTGGATTAAGTTTTCATTAGTTATGTTACCAACCTCAAACCATTGTCACACAGACATTATCGGCGATAAAACCAACAGAAAAAAAAGATGAAAAAAAAAATATTTATATATAATAAAAGCTTCACAAAATTCTTGTAGATTTTATTACAGTCATAGATGACTATTACCACTCCCCCCTTTAAATGGGAGGAGATTCATTAGTGGAAGGGTAGCATTAAGCATCCAGATTTCCTGTTTGAATAAAAACAAGTCATCCCATGTTTGTCCAACAGTAAACACGCAACCATTAAGTGAATAAATTAATGGGTGAAGCATAGCAACTCATCAGCTAAAGAACTACGCTGGCTGAGCAAGAACAAACATAATCTTAAAATGAAGCCCATGTTCTCCCGACATGGCTATAGAACAACCAACCATTGTGGATGAAGAAGCGTAAGACTGGAGTAGGTTGTGGCTCCACGACGGAGCCACTGAACTGGAACTCAATCATGGAGTCCTTTCCAAGACAGCAACCAAGCATTCCTGGAGCAATACTTTAAAAAAAATGACGTCCACAAATGACTTTCAACTAGTAAACTGAAGGGGGTCTCAAGGGACTCGCAAAATTCCCTTTGAAAGACCTCACTGAAAACGTCAGTCAGTACAAGGTAATTCAAGTATGAGGGTGGTGGAGATATGGACTAATGAGGTCCCTACTTAGCTCTCCAGCTACAGCTCAGTATTTTGTCTGTGTGTGTGTGTATGTGTGTATGTGTGTGTGTGTGTGTGTGTGTACGTGCGTGTCTGTATCTGTGTATGTGTCAGCTTGTTTTTCAAATGTATGTTTGGTTTCCATACTGTATTGTTTGTCGGTTTCCTGAGATAATGTTTGGATCCAGAGACACTGCTGTTCAGGGCTGTGGAGCTGCTGGTTGCTTGACGAGGGGGGAAGAGGGAGGCGGAGAGGGGGAGCTGGGGGGACGTGGAGGTGGAAATGAAGTGGAGGAATAGGGGAGTCCCACCATCAGCCCACCATTTTTTTGGTCTCCTGGGCCTCTTTGTCGTCCTTTCCTGTCTCTAGCACGTCTGAGGAGTCCAAGTCCTCCTCCTCACTCGCCACCCCCTGCACCTCCTCCTCCTCTTCCTCCTCCTCCTCCTCCTCATCCTCTGTGCTGTCCTGCGTCTTGCCCAGCTGCATGTTCTCCAGTGTCTTGGACACCCAGGACTCGATGCGGCTGCAGCTGAGCGAGGGCACCTCCACGGAGATGGGCTCGGGCGTGTCGTCGTCCTCCTCCTCATCTTCCTCGTCTGCCTCCTCCAGCATGCCCGGCACCAGTGTGCTGGTGGTGCTGGTGATGGATGAGTTGAGAAGGTCTCGGCAGCTGCCGTCCAGCGAGCCCGTCTCCGTGCTCTGCTGAGATGCCCACTCCAAGCGGTCGTCTGTCTTCGTGCTGCCCTCCTCCTTGCTGGCACTGCCTCCTTCGGCGGCCACAGATGCCCGGACACTAGACTGGGATGTGGAGGGAGCAGAGCTGACGCTGCCCGCCGACTGAACCTCTACCTCTTTAGGAGCTGGTGCGTTGCTAGTGGACTTGATGCTCACCTCGTTCTCCATGGGCTCAAGGGCATCTGATGTCTCCACCATGTTCCTCCAGTTAGTTTCTATAAAATACCACACAAATGACCTGGTTACCTAAAGAATCTTATTAAGGTCAGATAAGTAGACAGATTTAATAAATACATCACATCAATATCAACATCAATATCTTAAAACTACTCAATACCAGATTTGTCCAAATAAATATCCATATCCCCCCCTATGTAGTCAATAGATAAATAAGATCAATACAAAAGTTTAATGCCAAAGTCCAAATCTGTCTTACCATATTCCTTCTCGTTGACCTCTGAGATGGGCTCGGAGATGACGCTGCAGAAGGAGATGGCGCTAGCAGCGGATGGGTTCCGTGAATGGCCCATGTGGTGCGGCACCTTCTTGACATTCTTCAGGGCCTCCTCGGCCTGCTCCTGCTCCAGGGCCGACACCATGTCCTTGTAGGCCTTCCTGGCCTCCTCTGTCAGAGACACCAGCCTGTTGAACAAACCCTGAGGGAAACGAAAAGGAAAGAGAAGGTAAAGATGCCCAGGCCATGGACAACAGGTGTGTGTATGTGTGTACAGAGCATTTCAGAAAAGTTACATCTTCATTTTCGAAACTAAATCGAAACATTTATAAACATGTGTGATGTCATCATGAAGGGGGGTTAAGAAAGCAAAAGTGTGAAGGAGACAAGGGAGATATGTGTGAGAAGAGTGTGATTCATGACATACCTCAGCCCCAGAGAAGTTGAAGATGCCCACAACACTGACTGGGACCAACTTGTTGACGCAGCGACCCAGTGCTTTGCGGCCCAAGGCAAAAACAAAAGGAATCTCCTGCTCCCTCGCCATAGCAATGACATTATACAGAGCTTCATCCAGACCCCCTGTTAAAACATGTGGGAGTCATTAATGAGTTTCTGAATCTTTTCCAGCACGCAGGACAACTCTCCTGTGGTACAATCATTTTACTGGAGCACACTGCCCCCTTGTGAAAGATATTTAAAATGTTTCTGTGAACATCAGTGACAATTCATCTCATCTTTATTTGTGTATTGTATTTTATAAGAGATCTTAATAATACAGTTTAGTAGTGAAATGTCCAAATGTGAGAAAATCTGTTCATTTTTGTCGTAAAAGATGCTCTATGAGATTCTGTAGGATTTTAGCCCGATTTCATTTTTGTAAGCATCTCTCTTTGATCAGCTTGCTTTTTTGTCCCCTGAATACATTGTGAAAAACCTAATCTTGAAAGACAACACGGCAACTGTAATCCTCAAACAAACACTCAAACAAACATAAACACACCAAACTACGGCCAAGCACTCGGAAACAAGATGGTAGGGGATGCGCATGAATTCCCACCCCTAACCCCAACCATCTTGATGCCGATTGGTTGGCCGTTGTTTGTTATGTTTTGGTTCAGATTCCTGTGCCCCCAGTGTTTGTTTCAGTATACCAATCTGGACTGAGTATTACAGACCAATGTTGTCTTTCGAGACCAGGTTGTTTTTACAATGTATTCAGGGGGCAGAAATCTAGCCGATGAATGGGAGATGCTTACAATTTGAGACAAAAATAAAATTGTGCTAAAATCCTGCAGAATCTCATAGACCTTTAAGATAAACTAGTTTGTATCAATGGCAACAAATAGTAAATTAGCAAGAAAACCAGAAGGAGCATCTCATCAAATTGAGAAATGAATACGTTTGAGAAGTTGTTCGTGAAGTTAAAAAGGTATGCAGGAGCCAAACCTTTGGACTGGATCTTCTCGCAGTTTGGGGAGATGATGACACACTTGATCTTGTGCAGCTTCATGTGCTTGGTGACCTCCCGGAGACCCATGACCAGACGCCTCTTGGATTTGGCCTTGCTGGGGTCCTTCTGGTAGACACGCTCCTGAAAGCGCACAAGCTCCTGCAGCAGCATCATCACGCTCTCGTCAATCTCCTTGTTCAGCACCTGGTTACAGTACCTGGAAAAATAAGACCGACCAACGAATAAATAAGGATAAGTTAAAAACAAACAGCACTATAAAATCACTTCACTCCTCATCTACACACTGCCCACACTGTATGTATTTGTGCTTCCTTGCTTAGTTAATTTTAGGGGCCATCAGACAACTATAGTGCAAAAATGGACTAAAAAAAAAAATCCATCAACAGCTGTTTACTCGCGCAACAAACAGGCAATTCAATTTACCAGCGTGCTACAATTATTCACACAAGGAAATATGCTAAATATCGTAAATCATCAACTCATGTCCGGATCAATCATCTGAATTCTGCTCAATGAGGCTGGAGGCAGCTAAAGCCTGTAGTGGGAGTCCAGTGATTGTTCCCAGTTCCAGGAGCTGTGCGACGGGGCCCGTCCAGCACAATGGGCTCACAGCCACAGACATTTTTGGGAGACAAAGCAAAGTTTGTAAAGTGTGGCATACACTGTGCTGCACATCAGACTCCCAGCACACTGCACAATTCATCACAGTATGCGGCCAGGGCGTTTAGACATTCAAACAAACTCACTGACACTTCTTAGCAACTACAGGGCGATAGTAAGGTATAGATACCATACTCTATGAACAGCACCATCAATATCACATTAATCATTTATCTGTTAAGCTTTAAACATGATGTCATGAAGCAAAGATGAAGACAACTTATAAACAAAGGTCCTTCGACTAAATATTATGAAATATGATATGGTAAAAGACCATATTTGTCTGCCAGAATCTATGCACGCAGTGTCTGATTCCTTTGGGTTCACTGTAACATCAATATTTTGTCTTACACAAACTAGCCACTAGATCTATTCAACAATTTGTCTCTAATCCAGGACTCCATGACATGAGTCAAAACAGCTTATTGTTATCAAGCAACGCTAGTCATCTATAGTAAGTCACTCATACAGACACACTGGTCGGCCTGTTTTTGAAAGACTTTCAAAGAAAACATGCGAAAAGGGCAAAGGGGCCTTGTCCCCTCTTTTCCCGAGAGGAGATGGAGGCCACAGGCAGGCTGACTCACTCTCTAAATCTGCGGCTGTGGATCTTGGTGATGGCAGAGGCCATGGGGCTGCCGATGCCGGAGCTGGCTGGAGAGCCCTGGGAGACGGGTGTGATGCTGTACGGGGAGTTCTGACTGGCTGGTGACAGCGAGGCGTCGCTGGGCATGCTCAGGCCATTTTCTGCAAAAGCAACAGGAAATGAGAGGAATGCAAGGGGCAGAGCAGCTGACTTAAAACTGTCAAAATTAAAGTCCAAAGGTCATTTCACTGGCACAGCGCAAGAACTACTGACCCTCCTGAGAGACGCCGTCTCGAGAGAGGTCGTCTGTGAACTGAAGGTCATCCTCTCCAGGCTCCTCAGAACTGGGAGCATTCTGGTCTGTAGAGAAGCGTCCTTTTCTCACCTCTCTCTCCTTCAGAATGATCTGTGAACACAGGGGATGGTCACATCAAGAGACTGTTGTATGAATTGTTTTATTATTTTAATAATATAATTATTTTATTATTTGAATAATTTAATAAGTATAGAACATCAAGAACTGCAACGAGTGTCCTTTGCGTGTAACGTCCGGTCAGGATATGACATACACAAAGCCAGAATGTACTGCATAACAAAAAATCTATACACTAAAGTCCCACTACCACACTACCAGTGCTTCAGCCACAGGGCCACTTACCTTCTTGAGGGCCGTTGGCCTCTTGACTTTAGGGATTTCCCGTTCTTTGCCCCTCTTTATGCGCGGGGCGGTTGAGTCCAGAATGTTGTGAGGGGCTGCACAGGGCTGGCCTTTCACCGCTGCCGTCTTGCCAGCTGGTTCCTTGCCATGGAAGGGGGCTGTGGTGCCAACTGGTGGTCAAACACAAAGGAGCCTTTGTCAGTCTCACTAACCCACCAAAAATCACAACTCAAAGAGTGCTGCCAGCCCACAAACCAAGGCCACATTTAGACGAGCAGTGCTGCAGTCTGTAACAGGCGACACAGTGCAGCCTATCAGGGATCATCATGTGATTCCAGACGAGGTCTCCGCCGGCCGCCTGACGGTGAGCTTGCACTGGCGAGGCTGGTTAGCATACCTGTGTAGGAGAGCGGCTTGGTGTTGGTGAGCTGCCGGGCCTTCATGGCTTGCTGCTGCCGCTCCAGAGCCGCCAGCATGTCTCCCAGGTCCAGCTGCACTGGAGTCTTGCTCTTCTTCCCTGCAGCCTTGGTCAATGCCTCCTGCAGAGGCACCACACACACACGCACAAAAGTTTCTAGTATCTACTGACTGGGTCAAAGCATTGTAAACAAGGGTGCGATATTCACCAGGAACTATGATGCATTTAAACTGCTCTACTGTCTTCTCTATATTGTGGTCACTGACATTTAATTTGAGAATCATGGGCCTGCTTAAGGCTATACTGTAATTGCTCAAGCGATTAATACTGCACTAGGAACAGGCAGTAGTTAAGGGTCCAGGTTGTCTTTATCTAGCTGTGTTCACAACTATCTCAGCGTGCAGTCTGCCAACCTGTAGCTTCTTCTGCTCCATGCTGATCTCGGAGTACTCCTGCGCCGTGGCCAGGGCAGCGGCGATGGCTTTCTTCCTCTGGCTCTTAGCTCGCTTGGGGACGGATGTGGTGATGGGGATGGGTGTCTGCACAATGTTGATGGGCGAGTTCTCCGGAAGGTTCTCCAGCTGAAAAAAGGTTAAGAAGTTAAAGAGGGTAAGAGGTTAAAAGGTTAAGGTGGCATATTTGGTGCTGGTTCCTAATGGCGCCAGATCTCCCACTGAACTCACCAGACTTTTGGGCATTTTGGGCTGGACTGGTTCAGGTTTGTTCCGAACAGGGGCGCCCCCACTGGCCAGTTCAGGGAACTCATCTTCATCCTGAGAACGGAGACAGAAAAGCCTCATCAAAACTATAAAAACAATCCTACTTCTGTTAAACTCTCTAAAGAACTGTGTCTTATGTAACATAAGGCATTTGGGGGAAACTGAGATCGCTTGTATGTGTTTCTCACCTCAAAGTACAGCGGTTCAGGAGTGAGCTCTGTGCCAGGGAGCTGGGGTGCAGGCTGTACAGTGCCCTGCTGGAGTCGTTTTGGTCCACACACACCCTTGTCTGGGCCAGCACACAGCATGGATCCACGACCCTGATAGCCTGCTTGAAAATCCTAAAGAGCACACAAATACAAAACCTCTTTATAGCATTATATTCATTTTAATACAGTAACTCCCTAAGCATTAGTCACATTGTAAAAATAAGGTGCAGGGCAGCATAAAAAAAAACAAACAATTAAGTCATGAGTGATGGTAAAATATTTTTTCTTTTACCTGGCTAAAGGTCCTCTGCTCAGGAGGCTTTGCTGCTCTGTGGAAAGGAGCATTGCGCTCTCCCCATGGCTTCTGGCTGGCCTGGGAAGCCACATTCACCCAGCTCACAGCTGACACACACATACACACACAATGTCAGTGCACCACGGACAAAATGTCTGCACCGTTACAAAAGAAACATAACAACTGTCAAGTCAACAGGCTTACCTGTCATCACACCAGTTTCAACAGCCTGTAGGGAAAATAAACACAAAAAGAATATGTGATGATCTACACAAATTCTGCCCGTCAGAGGAGAGTTCATATGTGATGTGCTTTGTTTGCATTTCTCAACCACATATTAAAATATGCTGATCCTGGCCTATGTGAAGGTCATCTGGTGAATTAAATGGGGGGGGGGGGGATTATAAAGCATAAGTAAACAGCCGGCTCAGTTCATTATCGTTCCCCTTGAGGACATGTTTCAAGGTCTCATGTATGCAGCTCAAGGTAACATGACCATCATACATCAACAGTGACAATGGATGTAAGCTGAGTACCGATGGCATAGCAGCAGGGGTTTCTCCAGGTCGGGAGGCAGGAAGTAGCGGGGCAGCAGCTGTAGTGCTGGCATGGGCCGCCGCCTGGTTGTGTTTGGGGCTGCAGTAACCACTGTCGCTGTCAATGTCAGCCTCACTGGCACCCTGCTCGCTGGACGACTCAGCCGGGTGGGAGGGGCGACGGCGGCGGGGCTTGCTCTTCCATGACTGAGGGCTGCCACACTCCGGTACATTCCGTCCACCTGCCTCACCGGGGAAATCTGTGGAAAAGCAAGAGCAATGCATCATCGCTTCAGTTTCCCACCACAGCACGTCGGACTGGAAGGACCACATTCCTTCCATAGCTTCACCTCCTCCGTTTTTGTGAAGCACCATGTCATGTTAGTAGCAAAACATGTATTGTGTGATCATGCCTCTCACAATCTGATGCTGGAAGTGACACTGATCTAAAAACCTGCCTCATCATGGAAAACATACCTGCATAAACTAGTTTAATCTTAATGTTAGGTAGTCAAACTATAAGTCAAATAAATGAAAGTGACACCTGTGATGACCTTTGCTTCTGTTAAATGCATTACGTTCTATTTCAGCAGGGGCTGTATGAGTTTGGCTGCCCTTTATCCCCGTTTCCCTGCGGCTATAGCAAGCTCCGTCTGCCCCTAACCATCTTGGGTTTTTCCTTTAGGCTGCTAGATGCTAATTTGTGGGCTGGGCTTGGATGATTATTTTGTTAATTGTATTGTTCTTGTTTCTGCACTCATATTTTCACAACATTCAATCCACTTTCAATCCACTGCCACAAATTACAAAGGCATCAATGTTCTGTCAGTTTATTCCACCTCAGGCCAGTTGCTAGCTAATCTCAATGAAAGATGAACACAGAGATTATCCCATCCTGTGGATGACTACAGGTTTCAGGTATTAAAGCAACACCAAAGACTTTTTAGTACCTTAAAATAATGATTTCAAAATCGTTTCAGTGGTCTATCAACTCGCAACAGGGTGAACGATACTATACTTGCTGCATTTGCCCTCCATCAGCTACAGCACTAAACAAGTTTGCCCAATCGGTCAGTGGATCTGTAGTTCAACTAAAAACTAGTGTTGAATTGCTTTATGGCAAGCCTCTGTTTCCAACCTGTAGAGGGTGCGATTTTGGAGCTCCTTGGTGTTGCTTTAAGACATGAGTCTGACGTCACTTACCTGTCTGTTGCGCCGCGTCCACAAGCAGCACCGTCTTTGGCCTCCCATCCGGACCTGAAGCGCCCACTTCCTTCTGCACTGCCACGTCGTGGCGCCGAGGGGGCATTCGTTTCGCTCTCACTGGTTGAAGCATAGGCTGTGGATAGACATAGAGAGCAAGCCTGGTATAGCTACCACTCTATGGACAGCAGAGTTACACATTACTCAACTTGCTTCATGCTTATGGTTCTGCATATTTTGGCATGTAGGCTCAGTTGAATACTATAAATGTCCTTCAAGAATAAAGAGTGTTAACTAAAAAAAAGAGAAATCTTAGAGAAATCTTAATCAGAGTGTGGGATTGTGGCTGGCAGTAGCAATCCAATTCCTAGAGCAATATGTCTTACCTTAGGCAGAGCAGCAGCTCGAGCCATGCCCCTGCCTCTCTGGCCGGCCACCCCAAACTGCTGGTTAGGGGGCGGCAAGCGCTCACTGCAGTCGGCTGAGACGGGACTGACCACGCCGGTCTGCACCGGGCCTCCGTAGGTTGTGGGAAAAGGCTGGTAGAAGCCCATCATCGGGGGGCACGGGGCAGGCATGAGCTGGTAGTAGGCGTAGTCGTTGGAGACGGGGGGCTGGGGCGAGGACAGGATGGGGTAGGCCAGGTAAGGCCCCCCTGCAGGGTTGGGATTGGGCTGCTGCCAGCGCATGTCACCGCTATACATGGGGAGCTGCCTGCAAGCATGAGGTAGAGGAAATTGGGTGTCAGCAGGATGAACTGCACATGCAAACACCTCCTAATACCTTTACAAACACACAAGTCATAACTTCATATGAATTTTAGGGTCTTCTGTGTCTAATAAGGGGCACCACCACAGGTGCGTAATGCAGACAGTGACGTAAAGTACGTTCACAGCCAACAGTTCTTCAGCAGAGGCATTTATGTGTCCACTTGGGTTCTAACACTTCCTCTTAAGTTCACAACTTCAATAATAAAAAAAGAACAGATGAGCCACCCATCCTGTCTTCTGAACAGAATAATCACTGAATCAGATAATCATTCAAAACTCGCATCATGGTGAATGACTTTACACAGTGGTGCCGCTACGACCCAGATAACGTGCTGTTGGGCAGATAAAAATCCAGCAGACGTTTTCACAGCTAGCGTTCTAAAGTGGGCATTTCCTGGTATTCAAACCGGAGAGGAAGGAAAAGGGAGGGCGGATGCGCTCGGCTCAGGATACAGCACATCACACCAAGGGCTCAGGCCACCTCGGGGGCCAGCTCCTCTCTCTCCAAAGGGGAGCTCAGAGCCTTGCCATAATAAACTAAAACCGAAGATACCCGTGGCACAAATAAACTATTAGCTTCATCTGATGGCAATCTACATTGTAAAAGCTCAACACCAAACAAACACAATCAAGCGCATCTACTCAAAACTTGCGAGTGAAAGGGAATATATTTACTTAGTATTTCACACTGAAAACAGCCCTTGAGAAAGGGTAGGTTTGTTATTACTACTGATTGAGCCAATATAGGGGCTGTACAGTATGTTTCCATAGGAGATTTGCCTTAGCATACCACCTGTTTTCCTATGTATGACAACGTTCCATGATGCCTTTGGCTTACGCACAGATGATTTCTCCTCTATGTTTGTTCTTTTGTACAGATTGTAGACTGATGTGTTCCACTCCATAGGATGTGAATGATTTGTCATAATAAAATGACAAATGACTTTATTTGCTAAATAGTAGTGACTACAAACTACTACACTATCAGACAATACTATCACACCATCTGGAGTGCTTAAAACTGAACACAAGTGCTGGTTGTCATCAGACTTTCACCTATTGGGCTGGTTCTCTTG
Organism: Limnothrissa miodon; assembly: GCA_017657215.1. Lineage (NCBI taxonomy): Eukaryota > Metazoa > Chordata > Actinopteri > Clupeiformes > Clupeidae > Limnothrissa > Limnothrissa miodon. Next base: position 280,378 of record JAGFZM010001022.1, on the reverse strand, counting down.
GACAAAGGGATAGCATGTGATCAGGTAGCTGGGGATAGGAGTGGGTTCCACCCCGTTGCCCCCACCACCCCCTCCACCCTCTCCCGACATGTTCATGGTGACCAGGGCAGACTCGAGACCTTTCTTCTGGGGGATGAACGGCTCCACTTCGGCAGAAAGCTTCACATCCTAAGACCCAGAAATAAGAAGCAATAAGTCAATTTGTTTTAAATCATAGCCTTACCGTTGCTTTGTATCTGTGGCAAGGTCATGGTCATACAGGTGAAGAAAGGGTTACATAAACATATGCAAAACCTAGTAGGAGCAGCCTTGTTGGCATAGTCTATTTATATCATAGGCTATCAGCTGAGCCAAGAAAGGTGTGGCAGGTACACAAAAGTGCAAGACACTGCACACGAACAGAAAGTAATGCTACAGAAATTAAACAAACACAACAGATCCCTTTTCCTTCCCAGAACATTTCTCCATGACATTGAGAACAAAGCAGCCAAGCAATTGGAATCCCGATAAAGCTTTCACAGGACACGGGACTAAATACAGCACTAACAAGACTGTAGTGTAAAAGTGAGAGTGATATGTACAATGGCTGTGATCCAAAAAAATAAACCTTTAAGTGGAGAGAAAATAAACAAACAGTCACTGCATTGGGTCAGCTGGACAGCTTGTCAAACTAATTCTGTCACATCAGAGTTATTCAAAGGTTGTTCAAAGTGTGCCACTTTAAATCTAGGTGAAATGCAGGTGATATGAGATTTCACTCCTCATCAACTAACTGACTAGTTCAGTTTCAAAACAGTCCTAAGTGAAAACGTGATCTTAGAGCCCTACATGGTTTTTACACAGGTAGTCTATTCCTCTCTTTCAGAGACAAGGGCTGGCTAAATAATTTAACTGAATCTAACTCCTTGGCTCGGTTTACTGGTGAGAATGAAAGAAGAGGAAGCACACAGTGCTGTTCGGGAGCTAGAGCAAACTTGGGGTCGAGAGGTGGTCATAAGGAGAGGAGACAGTGAGTCATCAGCAGCTGATCGCTACTCTAAGGACTGGTTGGGACCTTTGCTCCTCCTGGATGCTACCCGAATGGCACAGCGCCCATTAACTAACAGCCCTTAGAAAGTTATTGACAGGAAGCCACAATAATTGTCAACCACAGGAGGGTAGAAATTTACGTAACTACAAACCAGCAGAACAAGGAAAAGTGACAAAACACTTTTTACCTAAACAAAACCGAGGCCTACTTTTAGTAAGTGGGCGTATCAGAGCTGGTCAGAGCATAGTGAATACTGAAGAAAGACAGACGCATGAGATGGGCGAGATCTGAGCCTTCAGTGCCCTGAGGTTTGCATGATGGAAATCAGTGCTTAGTTCTGCTTCCTTGTTCTGTCAACGTAAAGTTCCGGCAGCGATGACTGAGTCGTCAGCAGTAAGCTAATGAGGCGCACAGCCAGCCCACTGCTCTTGGCTAAAAGCTATGGCTGTGCGAAAGGGACTAGTTCTGACTAAGTTTATGGGTCTGATTAACAATGTTTCTAAATTATTATAAATTAAGTACCAAAAGAAATATAAACTCATTTGACGACCGTTTTAATTATTATATTAGTACAGCCCTAAAAATGAATGGATCTGAAAAGTTATAAAAAATTAAAAAAATTTGCCTACAGCTACAGATCGATAGTCAACCAATCTACAATAAGTAACATAAAATTTAGGCATACCATGTTCTTATCATGTTTGTTTATGAGTCTCATAGTATAATCTTGTGTGTCGACAGTACAGATGACATTCTAGGTTAAAACAAATGGGCTAGATTAAAGGAATGCGTCATGCTATCAGACTGGGTCTGTTGTAACAGAAAATCATCCTGTGATTCTTGGTGGTGAAATCATACTAACTAAAATACACACACAGACATACACACAATACAGTAGACCATCAGTTCATGATCAACAAGCACACATGCATGCGTGTTTACACACACACACACACACACACACTCATACACACAAACTTTAGCATGTGCTGACTAGGAGCTGATGAGACTAATGAAAAGGTTTCAGGCTCAAGGCAAAATCTAAAGAGCCCACTGCAAGATGTCAGCAGCATTTTTGAAGTGTCTGCGCTCTCTCCGTCTCTCCCTCTGACACACTTACAGATGGAAAGGAGGTGAAGGGAAAAAGTAACCCAGTTTGTCATCAGTGTGTTACTGTGGCTTAATTATCCATTCATTAACCAATTAGCCAAATTCTTGACAAAATATTGAACAATGGGCAATGTACTGATCATGAAGTCATATAATTCATTTGTACTAGGTGGTGTGTTCAAAGCTCCACTATGTCTACTACATAGTATTTGTGTTTAAGTGCACTGTCCTGGTGGGAAACACTTTCCCCACATTGTCAGCTAAATCCCAGAAAAAATACAGGACTGTTTGGAAAGGACGCAGCTGCTGAGTGAAGTTGTTCACTATGTCATATGGGGCATGCCTGAAAATGGCCTCGGTATACAACACAACAGGTGGCTCTGAAGTTTGTCTCTTTTTCTGTCCAACAGATGATCTGAACTTGTTCATGAACAGGCAAGCCTTTTCCCCCTTTTAATTTAACATTAATGGGCTATACCCGAAGATCACAAATACAACCAAATATTTTTAATTGCTCAAAGTTTTAATGAGCCTTAAACTCCTTTTTGAATCTTGCTAAAAATTCAATACAATGCACAATGAAGAACCCGAGAAACAATCACAATGCAAAAACCCATTTTACACAAGTCTGGCCAATTTGGGGTGAAAAGGCAGCAAAAGGCCAAGACGGGACCTGAGACAGACAGTTCCAATTGGTCAGCAGCAGCAGTAGTAGTAGTAGTAGTAGTGAAGAGGGTGTGGTGAAACTACAGTGGTGAGAGCAACAGAGACTCAGCAGATCTAATCTGACAGGATGGTAAGCCACTGAAACAAAGATTCAGGGCTAGCCCACCACTAACACTGCTGATCTGTATCAACCTACAGCTAGAGAGTTGACCGGGTTCAAAATACAAAAAGGGCATTTTTTTTCTAACCGCTACTGTGAATGCATAATGCATCTATAATTCAAACTATATACAGGCAGTCATTGTTCACCAGCACTATAGTCTGTGGGTAGTAATGTCACAGCATTTGGGTTCAGCAACTGGACTGCGTGCTGTGTTACTGGACTTCACTATAGCCAGTTGTAGCCACCCTGAGCTTAAAATATGAAATAACATGTAATATGGTTTCATTTATGTGCAAATCTGTACAGGCACAAAATGCCAAATGCAAATGCCTTATGATAAGATGGTGAAAGAAATTTGCTTATTAATTAGCCAACTTGTAATCAAATGTTTTAATTCCAAACCTGCAGCACTGTTTGAGAGTATTGTTAAAAGCAAAGAGGTGGCCAAAGGATTAAGCACAGCACTAAGCTAAGCATTTTAAGTTCGCTAACAGAAAGTAAGCTAATTACATAACTCGTAGGCCTATGGGTAAGGCATGATTAGTGCTGAAGGCCTGGTATGTGCTGCTAAAAACATTTAGCTCCTAAAGTCTCTTCCAGAGGTGTGCATTCATTGCAGTGAGACAGACTCAAAAGAAAGGCATTCTTCTACCTCAGACAGAGTGAACAAGAAGAACGGCTTTGATTTGTGCCCATTCTCCATTCAGAGAGAGCGTTAGGCTTTTGATTGTTTGAGGCTGCAGTGCAGGGGCAGTCCGTGTCGGGGTGCAAAGGAATGATTGTCAGGGTGGCACTGAAGTCAACCCCAGATGTGCAGGGGGGACAAGCAGTGCGGACACTGATGTGGAGATGAGGGTGGGCGATTTGCCATTTCTCTTTCCAACCCTTTGTCTCTACACCATTGTTTTAACAGAGAATCTCTTGTTCTTTTACAGTATAATGAAAGAAGGATATGCAGGAGGCTGGGCGAAATGAACATGGAGGCAGGCATTGAGAAGGAGAGAGAGGGAGGGAAGGAAGCATGTGCTCTAAATTAGAAAATGATATGGAAGTCACAAACACAGGCGTTCAGACCATTCCCCACCTAACTTAAATTTCCATACAACATAAGTACAAACCGAAGAACCAAAGAGATCTGAGCCCAAAATGCAAGCTCTAGTTTCAAAACATAAATGTGTGACTAAACATGTGTGACTTAGATCTCTTAATATTACAAATCATGTCCCAAACAACAGGATAGGCTGTTCAAGAATTTCACAACATCCTATTTAAATAAATTCTCAACCTCTCAATCATAGTGAATCGTTTGTTGAAGCCACATAAGGAATCTGGCATGGCATGTCTTTTTTCTTTATGTGCCTTGCTCCTCTCATCATAAGTTACTTAATGATTACTCTTAACGACGCGCAAGTTATAAGACAACACCATATTACATTAGATTTTAAAAACAGGCATCGAGTTATTAGTGGCATGTTGTAGGTACCGCAAAACAATTGAGAACGATTGTATTATGAGCTGTTTGTCATGACGTCTGTAAGTAACGTTAAGCTAGTTTGCCTGATGTCATTTACTTATGTGAAGAATGTATTCCTATCGCCATCATAGTTAGCTCAATATGGACTTGTAGATTCATTTTACACTCAATGTCACTATATGAAATAACGAAAATAACATCACGTCAGTCAACGCCACTATTTATGAGATGGCATAACGTTGTTACCTAAGCTACCTATGGAAAACTTAGCTGTCTCGCTAGCAGATGGTACCTTTACAAAATTACTGACGAGGTGACTTTTAGTTGTCCCGGTTGATGCTTTATGTACCATATTCAACAAATTGTACGTCTTAGTAGCTAAATAAGGCCAAACGAACTAAACAAAACGTTGTAAACTCAAGCATGAACACTAACGTTAATACCTCTAGTAGGCTGGAACTAGACACTTCAGTGACAGGACCTAGCTAACCTTAGTCTGCTAACATTAGCCACAAAGCGAATGCAATGATTTACAGTTACATGACACATTAATGCAAACGCCATTGAAATAAAACTTAAGTTACCTTTTTAGGCTTCGTTAATTAATACAAATGTCATTTGTTCTGTCGTTGAATTAAGCGCCCAACGTTATTCAACGCAGAACGCAGATCTTTCGTTAACGCTAGCTAACCTAGCTAATCACTGCTAGCTTGATGGCAAGAAAAAGGCAAGCTTACACATCCTGGCTGAAAAAAAAAAATACATTTACCTTGCTGTCACTTGTGTCCATGTCGGTCACCGAAACTATGATTGACCCACATTGATTTTGTTGTGGATGTCAGGATGTCTTTGCCGTTAATTTCATTATTGTTTGTACAGGTCTACTAAATAAAAACACACCCCATCGGCGAAGTAGTAAATGTTGAAGCCTCACTCACTGTTGCTAGCTGTTCTTCATTGGACCGTCGCTGTACAACGTAAAAGGGGAGTCATCTGGAACGGAAGCCTTGTAGGGTCAGCCCCATCCGAAGCCTACCTTTATAGTTAGATAATAAACCTAATTGCGGAAAGTAGTCTTTTCTCTCTCTCATCACAGTCAGTGATTTACCAGTGATTTAGTAGATTATTTGCAGGATTGATTTCAGTTTCTCGACAGTTATCATTATCTGAAAAAGTTCACGACTAAAATGTAGGACTATATAGAAAAGAATGCCTATTTTGCCACAAACTGGTCAGACCAGAACTTTCCAAATATTAGCCAGTTTCCCGGAGACATTGCTTAACACTCTGAAATGCAGTCATTCAGGAATGCCAATATCACCAAGCATGGTGTTACACTGCAAAGCTGCAAAGATAGGCTTACTTTGTATGTGTATTTGTCACTGAGGTCATGCACGAATAGCATAGGTTGGTTTTAGAATTAGGCTGATTGGGTCTGACACTTCAGGTTTCTAAGATCATCTGTCTATTACTGTAACTTAATACAGTGCTAATCTCAAAAATGTTGATATCAAACTGATACTGTAGTTACCCTACCAAAGCTAATGCACTGTAAACAGTCTGGCATAAAGTGAAAAGCATTATTTAACCTTTAAAGGAAAAACATAGTGCAGTCACATACAACAGCTGAATTGCTATTTTAGGCATACCTATCTATTTATTTATTTGTTTGTTCATTCATTCATTCATTCATTCATTTATTTATTTATTTAGAAAACATCATGACTACCAATCTCTTCAGCCACTCTCTTCAGGTTCAAGTAGGTCTATGGATGTTAGGCTAAGTATACATTCAGGTTCACCTACTAAACACTGTATATGAAATTATGTATTTTTTTTTTTTATTGTTTTTCAGCCATGTCTGTCTTTCATTTTAATTATTTCACTAAAGAAGGCCTATTAATGAAGTGGGCTACCTCATTGCCCATTAGGCCTATGGCCCAAGATATTTTTTGTCAAAAGAAGTAATGTCATCATTGTGGAATTCACAAAGAAAAACATTATTTTTTGCACAAATCCATACATTGTAATGTCCTAATAACATCACCAAAATACTAGCAACAATAATCAAAACAAACTATTCATTAATTAAAATAGGGTGTGGGTTATGGTCAACTGTTTACAAAAGCACAGTCCGCTTTTGCATACAAGGAAGTGCAGTAAACTTTTTCTGGTTTTCTTTTTCATCAACATCAATATCCACAGCATAGTCAAGGAAACTATGTTCTTCACAGCGCAGACTGCAAAAAAAGCACAAAAAAACACTCACTTCCTGAAATATCAGTGTAAACGCAAACATCCATTGCATGGATTTTTGTGGGTTGTAGCAATAGCTATTCCTTTCATTAATGTCATAGTCATTATAGCATAGCATAATGTCATTGAATTTTAAGTGCATGATACTCAGCATCATAAATGTAATGTTAGCTTATATTTGCATACAAAGAGTATTTTCTATTTGCAGCTTATTATCAAGTAAAAATCACCTAAATCTAAATCTAAATTGAGTTGATGGCTGACCTGTGGCTGACCAGGGGGGGCAGTGTTGCCTATACAAAGTTGCGAGAAAGGTTATGAGGGCATTACTGAGCCCTGCAGAAACCACTACAATGGTTATGAGATGAGAGGATGTCAGGATTGATCAATCCTACTCACTATTTTGTTTAATTTCCTTTCAGCTGAGAACTAGTCTTTATCTCCAAACCCTTATTTCTCAGATTATCTTCTTAAAATAAAATTATTATTATTTTTCTATATATGAACTTTTTTGTACTTTATTGGATATTGTATTGCAAATATTCACTGGCTAACATTCTTTATGCATCTAATTTCAGAATCACATTAACACATCAGGCAATAAATGTCAATCATTTTATTGTCATGTGGAGGGATTCAACTCTGTGTCTAGTTTAGACATTTCTGGACTTTTGTTTACTGTATTACTTTGTAAATAAAATATTGACCTGTAGAGGGCACTAACATCACACTTCTGATGCCTCAGAGTCCACCACTGTATGCCAATGACCTTCATCTGAGTCTGACTTAACAGACAGAATTGGAAGATTTACAGTATTGGTTTGAGGCCTCAAAGTCCAAATTACAGCATCTTGATAACACTTTACAATTAATTTCAAAATCATAAAGGACATCTTATTTATAATACATCTAATTTTTATTAATTTTGTGTTGTGTCTTTCTTAGATTTAACAAAACAAATTCACTGCAATCACCATTTAGTTTCACTACTTGTAACCCATTTGACAGGCAGTCAAACAGAGTTTTTGGCTCTGTTATATTACTGAGGAAGTATGCTTTTATACAACCATTGCGTGACAGTGCTCAGAGTCAAGTCAGAGTTCAGACAGCCCAGATCAGTTTCAGTTTAAATATATTTTTGTCTGTTTATCAAAGAACGTTGGCCACAACACTGAGAGATTGGCAGCACTGTCTTCAGACAATCAATTTCGCTCACAGGTTAGGTTTCAAAAGGGAGGATGATATTGCAAAACCACCCATTTCTTATTCTCTATTTGTTTGTTTTTTTAAACTAACTTTAGAGTCATCCAAATTCATATGTTAAAGAAATATGTCTGTTTATGGCACTGCCAATATGGCTGTCATCAGTTTGTCTAGACAATGAAGTAATATACAAAATGCTCTGGAAAAGGAGCTTGGTTTGAACAATATTTGTTACTGGATCGGTATTGTTTATCACAACACTAGATGTGCATGCTTTGTGTCTGTCATCCTGTTTGTAATTATGTTTATCAGTGAAACTTGAAAGGCTGTTCCATTGAGCCATATGATGTAAATCTCTGTCTTTAATTCAGTAACAATTCAGAATTATTCAGTAAGCAAAAAAATGCTTTTATGTTTACAGGATTGCTCCTTGTCTTAGAGCTTAGTTTTAGCAGGTAAACTGTTAACTGTATGTTTGTGGTCAATGATGATTTTTGTGTGATTGGTTGTGTTAGGTCATGATTCAAGTGTGCTATTACTCTCAATTCATAGCAATAACCTATTGAGGACATTTTTGGCTGTGGGTTTCTAGACATATTTTACCATGGGGAAGGGAGTTCTAAATATTACTAAACAAGCCACTCATCAGCCACAAGTTACTGCTGATTCACTTAACACATCAATATTATCCCCTTGTCATAAATGTGTACACAAGGCTTTATCAGCCGTTTAATTTTAGGTTGCCAAAAACTGTTTTATGCAAGTCTTAATGACCATAATACAGTTTGCGTAATCCTGTTTTTGACAGTTCCTTAAACATTACCAGAGCCTTTATACGTCTCCAGCATGGCATTTGGCAAGGGTGCCCCTGTGTACTTTGCGCAGCATGCAGCTTGATTTTATACTCCTCTAAATGTGTTTCTCCAATAAAGTGCTCACGGAAGGGCGATGGCTCGCACTCTAAGGAGGCCTGCCAGTGCTCGCCGTAGGTCATCTCCTCACAGGCTGAGGATGCGTGACTAGACATTTTGTTCTCTTTTTTTTTTTTTTTTAACAAGGTAGAAGCATGTTTGGCTTTTTTATAAACCAATTTGTGTGTGCTGGGCTGTTATAACACATCAAGGCAGTCTCCAAGAGTGGTGAGGCCTCACATAAACTGAGCACACACGCACACAGACATATACACAGACACAGACACTCACACACACACACCCTCCATCTCGCTCGCACGCACATATTGGCCTTTTGGTGTGCCGTAGCATAGGTATGTGCGTATGGGTGTGTGCACAGACAACACGCATGTGGCTGACGTCATCCATCACTATCTTCACCTTGACCCAAATGGGCTTGCAGTCGCCCGTTCCTCCCTGTCCAGATGTGACACCAGGGGCCAAAGCTAAGGCAGGTGAACATCTTCTGCATCAGCCTTGAAAAACAAATGAATACTTCACTGCAATATTCTTATACATATTCTTATATTCTTATCTTATTATTCTTACTTATTTGTCTCCAGTATCCCCAGTGGATGCAATAAAAATACACCTTCAGAAATCTGACCTGATGCATACACAATATTTGAAATGTATGACAACCAGCTCAACGTTTTGTTTTGCCATTTTGCTGAGGTCACTGAAGGACAGCTGCAGAATGCACATATAAGGACACAGTTACTGATACAGCATGAGTTGATACATTACTACCACCTGGAATACTTGAATAAATGAAATAAACTAACCAGGTCATAGCACACACACACACACACACGCACGCACACACATGCAGTCTGCATGACAAAGAAATCCAGGATTTTCATGCAAGGTTCCCTTGAGTGGTTTAACTTACCTTGTGTGCATCATCTATGATGGGAAAGAGATGTGGACTGAAATGATCTTTTATGGGAATATTTTATGGGAACCTTTTTGTTTGCTCTCTCTGTATACATGCATGCTAAGCAAATGTGCAAACAAAACAAACTGAAAACTTACATTCCTGAGCTGGTTACACAATCAACTGTCCAAAGAAAATGAAGACTGATTTTGTCCTGTCCCTCCTTTACTCCCTCTATGTATTTGTGAGTGTGTGCCTTGCTTCATAACATTTTTAAGTCATTTATGGGCCTTTTTAGTGAGGAAAAGGTCACCATGACCAAAAATGTAGCCCTGCTTTTATTACCAGCAGTTGTCACAGTGACATGGCCTGGAAGGCTATTTTTCGTTAGCATTAACCTTCTCATCTCTGGCACTCTACACTGTCCAAAACACTCTTGGCACTCTGACCTTCCAAATACACAAGTACCCACGGGTGCTGCCACATCACTGCACAAGCGCATGAGAGGTCAGGACAGAGAAATTAGCAAAGACATTGTTTGAAGAAGTCCAATTGGCATTGTTCAGTAATGACAAGCTGATGGACATTGGCAATCCTAAAAAGTGGCCACAACTGAACTGGAAATGCCAGAGCATGCTGGTCCCATCTGCGTCCCCGCTGCACACAAAGCTCACTCTGCTCAGGCCATTACAGTAATTATGTTTACTCCAGAGGTAGAGGTGGGTGTGCGTCTTTGACTGAGGTCCGGAAGATGTTTTCCATTCAGCACAGCCAATTGCTAATAGAAACTTTCCACTGCTCAAATGCATGAGGACTTTATGGACACTGCAGCCTGCCTGCCCTGTCTTATCAGTGTCTGGAGAACTGGAACACATACCATACTAACAACTGAGAGGGATGTGGCTAAATAACACCAATCCAAGGCCAGAAATAAATGCACTGTTGTTAAATACAGAACCTGTTGTTATGCGTGATTTGATTAGAATCACTGGCACATCTTTGTTCCACCTGGACCAGGTCTAATGAAACATGCCCTGTTTTGGGGAGAAACTGATCTTGACATCCTTCCTTGTAACCTCAACAATAAAATGGCGAAATCGAATCCACTGGCTAAAGTTGCAGGTAAAACAAACATAACCAAATAAGAATTTGTTCAGTATTTACAGGAGTCTACCAACAAACCAATATATCACAGAGCAACAATAACAGATATTTTGGTTGAAACCAAATAGCATTCTTTGGGCAAACAATGCTGTGTGCATTTCTGCAGAGAGTTGCGTGGTGAACAACATTCAAGACATCACCTCAGCGGGGGTCCCAAACAATGGGGCAATCTTACTATAACTGTCTCCTTGAGTTTCTCCCCGTCTCTGACACTCCAATTCCCTTAGATTTGATGACAGTGTGCGTGCATGCTTTGGCATTTTTTGAAAACATGGGACACAATCCAGCTGGGAAATATTTGCAAGGGCAAGATCTATGTTACGTGTAATAATGCAAATATTATTACACAAATTACAAACTATTATTGATGCAGATCAAGCATATGGCACACATTTTACCCGAACAACAACAAGCTTTTATTTGGCAGAGAGCCAGCTGGTCTTTGTTACTGGATTTTTTCAGACTTATTTTTCTATGAGGGTCAGCTCTTTAAACTGGAACCCCTAAATCTTGAGACACCAAGTCAATTGCACAACTGTGCTGTAACAAACAAAAGTTTAAACATGGCCACAGCCATTCCTTAATTCATTAGCTCATAGGCTAAGTCCATGTATTTGTGTTGGTAAGGCAGGTGGATGGATGGTAACTTTGTGCCATCTGTTCTCAAGTAACAGCCCATTTATTGTACCTAGTTTCCCTTCAGGGAAAATGTGCTCCTGTGCTCCACGGCCCTGATGTGACCTCTGGCCATGGTCTCATGGTCTGGCAGCCAAGGAGCAATCTCTCATTTTTAAGACTGACAATCTTGGATAAACTTGGATGTCCGCGGGACCTAATGTGCTGACCTGAGTCATCCCAGCGCTGAAAATGAAGTTGTCAAGTAAATAATGGTTCATGTGTGGTTTGGTCAAAACAGTTCGCCAAGAAATAGGAAGGAAATAGTACTGGCATTTAGCATGACACAACAGCATCTGCTCAGTGTAATTTTAGATAAGCAAAGCTTTTGAACCAAGCAACGGGCTCCATCTTTCTTGTGTGATGGACCAATCGTCCATGTAAGGGGTCACTCCAAGGGTCACACGGGGCTCATATGTCTTCCTTTCCAGTAACAGTCAATAAATCCATCAATCTCCTTCTCTCTACTCTAGGATGCAACAGCTGAAAGTCAGGTGTGGGTGCTGTCAAGGCATGCCTTCAATGAGCCTCTGTCACATGGAGCTCTGAAGCAGTTTGTCTTCTTTACTCCTCTGGTGACACGAATGTCTGCGAGAAGGCTTGCGTCTCAACGCCAGAGCCCGGCCATTTGTCATATGACTCACAGTAACTGTGTGTGGTCACTGAAGGGTTACATAACGTAGATGCCACACCAAAGAGCAACACAAACTCTGGAAATCTGTAATCAGTTCATCTATATTAACCCATTCTGTAAGTGGGAATAAAGAAATATCCCGGGCAAGAAATGCATGCTTATCATGTTATCAGTGCTGATGCGAATATCTGGCACTTAGAGCCAGCTATTTGGGCCATATGCGCTTTCAAAGAACATAGTACACGTACATATACAAATGACAAATGGTGGGTACATCTCCCCCGAGGGTGAGAATGGTGCCATGATTCACCGGCAGTTCTCTGCCCTGTTTACCCTCTAATGTCAGGGGAGGTGGCACAGGCTTCTGCCATCTGTGTGGGCCGTCTGGGACGCTCTGCTCTTGTGAGTCGCTCCTGGCGCTTCCAAAGTGGCCTGGGTGGCCAGATAGCATCAGGGCCCTGATTCTTGTGGTTATGATGACATCCAGATAATGCTCTACAAACATGTCCCCACCGCAGCAAGAGCTAGACACCACCACCGCTCCAAACACACATGCTAGATTCAGCAAATTGCAACTTAGCATGCAAGCCGTAAGCAGATGGCAGCTTAATTAGTGTTGTGTACAGTATAATGGGAGTGTGCTGCCTTTCCCATCACTGGCTCTGGTTAAAGCATTTTTACAAGACCTGGGAACCGAGGTCTGTCTTTGATTTACTCGCTCTGTTAAGCGAGTGCAGACAGAAATATGAAAGATGCAGGTGGATGTATGCTGGGTTAATTCCACTTTCACCAGAATCTCTCATGCTGTGGGCAGCTCACCGCTGGACTCTGATGTTATGTGTCATCACTTGTCACAACTTGTTAGATTTGGGTGAGCCTGAAAAGGATTGAGCAGCTGATTGAAACATCATCTGAGAATCATCTGAGGTTTCCAAGAACTCAAATTGTCCAAAGCTAATTGAAGCCCTTAAATTGTCTTGTAGCATATTTAGAGACGCAACAGGGCTGCCTTACATCATGATATTAAAGTCATGAGTGAAGCTAAAGCAGTTGAAACTGTCATTACAAATTATTAAATTTAATAATAAATACAAAAAGGAGCATGATTACTAATTTACCTAAAGGAATATTTCATAATTGCTCAAGCAGTTTTCCAAAATGCCATATGAATATTCCCATGCTGTCTCTCGTAACATCCTGTTCTTTTTGTTGAATGCACGCTAGTTTGCATGTCAAGTCTTATGCTTTTTGGGCACATCTGCCATACATCAGTGGTGGGGTTGTGTGTGTGTGTGTGTGTGTGGGGGGGGGATTTCCCTGCTCATATCTTCTGTTTGATTGGATGTCTGTAAGCTGTTTCAGAGGTTTTGAACCTGACAATCTACATTATCAAGAAATTTCTTTTAAGAGAAAATTTATTAAAGCTAATAATTACCATGGCTATTAGAAAAATATTGCATTTTACTGTGGCTTAACTACCTTCACAATTCTAGAGCTATACAAATCTTAGTCCTAATGTGCTTCTTATTAAAAACAGACGATATTCCCAGCATAGTTTTAGCATCCAGGAGAGCACCTTTAAAAGTAAATTTGTACACTGTATCAAATAGGTAATCTCTGTAATTTATGAAGAGAAATATGATTCCCCTAGACTGCATGTTTGTGACAATATAGTCTAATTTATGCCCTCAAAAGGAACAGGCAGCCCCATCTCCCTGCAGCTAGCTGGTGATGGCGTGCCAAACCACTATGAAGGTATGCTACCCTGTCTTCTCCAAATCTGCTCTAAATTACGTCATTCTGCAAAGGATGCCCTTCTTCCCTGGAACCAAACATGTCCATGTGAATGACAAGGAGGCTGTTTGTAATTGAAGCGCTCAGGGCGGAAGCCAGCACTGCCGTACGTCTCTGCTGGCCTCCCTTGCACGATATCTTGGGTCTCTCCCTCAGGTTTTTTCACAAGCCTCTTACTTAATGTCAATCGTTGCCATGCGATATCCTACACATGCTGCTCTTTTGACCATAGGCACAGGGTAATGGTTTTCAGATTCTTCAAGGTGGCCTGAACCTGTGCCAGACTTGCAAATGGAAAGGAAAACAAAGGTCCAGTACCCTCTGTTCCTACTTAGTTCATATGTAAGCTGATTATATACAGGTTTTGAACATTTTTTGTCACGATTTTTCATGCTAGGACCACATTATGTGGCAAGTGGGGTAATAAAGTGCTAGTTTGTTTTATAACAGACACTCTGTGTGCTCTGCAGTCATTTACACGAATATCAGTGATTACTTAGTGGTCAACATCTCTCCGAGAGATTTATTTCTTCAGTAATTTAAGCTTGTGTCCAAACGGACACGCTGCGGCACAGACCTTTTCTATTAGCTGGAGTTATTTACCTAGCGAGATGGTTAGACATCCCTCATTATGCCTTGATTGTTCACTGGGGTGTTTTCTGAAATTTCACACGCACTGCGATATTTCAAGGCTGTTTGATACTTACTTACCTCCACAGCCCCACCCATTCAATCTCATTGCGCTTAAAAAAAGCTCCAACCACAATGCCATTTATTCCACCCCTTTACTTGTAAATTCATTAAATTCACATTTTCTAGCAAAGAATGCTTCATAGCAACTAGTTACCAATAAACCCTTAGCCCATGATACTGCACAGAAAAACTCTTTTAATATACTTCCTTACTCCAAAAGTTATAGATAGTACTTATGACTTGACTACCATGTAATGATTGGAATTATATCTCTCAGATAACAACACGGACCATTTGCAGTTTAATAGTATTTCTGCATGAGCCTAGGCAGTAGTTAGCCCCTGAGCTGTGGATCAGTCCGAGGTGTTACCCTTGACTAATACAAAAAAAAAAAAACATAAGGGAATTTTCCTTGCCCTTGTTGCTAATGGGTTCTCTTTGCTATGAGTTGCTGTATAAATACAATTGAGTTGAATACACCTAAATGGAAATAACATCAACATTTTAGGTAACTCACAGTTTACCTTAGAACAAACTGAGGAAGGTCAACATCATGTGTTCCTTGTAGCTTATTGCGACTGTATTTCTGCCAATCATCCCTGTTCTCCTGATGACTATCTCAGGTCTCAGCGTGACTGTGTAAGAACAGCCTGAGTGACTCCTCTACTCCTCTGTCTCAGACAGACAGCCAACAGCTCCTCCACCACAGCTGCCTATAGCGTGCCAAGACCAGGCCTGTGTGACGGTGCTCTGAAGAATGTTTAATGACACGGCCCTGGCTATGTACTGTAGGCACTTCAAAGAGTCGTCACCTTAAGGATAATTCAAAATAACCTTGGCTATTACAAATGGCAAAAAATTCCCTAAAAGGCAAGATTCCAAAGCAACAAATCATTATTAATCTTTGCTAAAGATCTACCCCGCATTCTAGGAGATAACAAAGCAGAGGAGGAATTTTGTGAACTAGAAAATGAGAGACTAAGAAAGAGAGCTGGATCATGTTCATAACATTCGGCCTAGTGTGCCTAGTGATCTTCTAAGAACGTGTGATAAATGGTGGAATAAAGATCTTGGGAACATTTTGGACTCAAGAAACCCCTCTTCTCCAAGCATCCATCCTCCAAGAGTCCATTTGGCAACAATTGACATCTCTCACAACAAACAAATATAATGATCAGACTCCGACCACAGACTATAAGACATCAGAAATGGGTCAGATACAGACATCAGTGAACACCTGGTCCAAGAACATGAGTAAAATACAGTTCGAAGGTGTGGGACTATTTTCTTTTTAATAATCGTCTTCTACTCTATTTATTTTTCAGCATGCGTTAATTTTCGCTTTAATGTAAACACGCAGACTGCCCAGAAATGACACCATAAGGTTCTCTTTCCTAAGCCCACATATGAAGGGCTTTAATATCTGAGGTGCCGTGTACCTGCAGCTTGTAAACTGATTAGGCCTCAGAACACAGGAATTCCACACGTGTTGGCAGATGCTAATGTCTTTTTTTTTAACCCGGCAAATTAATGGCAAGTGTTGAGAGCAGTGCCTGGCAGGGGTGAGAGCTGTGCGTGCATGCATGTTTGTTGGTGAGTGCTCCCCCTTGGTTGGGGGTGGGGGTCAGTCTACAACACCAAAGCATGATGTGACGAGGGCAGCCCAGCGCTGGAGCACTCAGAGGTGATCTGGCCAGTTAAGTCTCACTCTACCAAAGGGTGGTCTCTGAGTCAGTCCCAGTCTTGGCAGGACGCAGTGGCTGAAATTGAAAACAGCCGTGTTTGGGGTTCATTCTTTGAGTTACTACTGTTCAATTGTGATTTACAAGAGTGTGTGAGATATGGAAATCTCTCACGCAACTCCAGATATGGCTTGAGTGAAAGCACATTGTGCAATTGGCCCACTCAGGGAAGTGGTCTGCAAAGGAGCACTATCCAACATTTTGGTTGAACTGTTTATCTAAGTGTTTTTGACCACCTTGTCATCCTCCTTTAGAGCTATGTCTTATTAAGCAAGGACACAAGAGAGCTAACAATACTGCTAACAGTATTGCCAAAAGAATGCCTAGAACGAAACAATAATAATAATAAAAAAAAATCTTGCCTGTTACAAATATTACATGCTTAAGATAGTGCCTTTTGCACCAAAGCATATTTAACCAGTTAGATGTCATACATCATTGTTCTCTGACTTGCACTGTTTTGCCATCCCTTGCTACTAGAGCAATCCACTCTGGAATGAGCATGGCTCTGAAGTGTGATTGCGTACAAAAGCTATTTCCTGAATCCGTGCCTTTTGCATGTCGGTGTGTGTATCCATATGCCCCCGCTGACCTCAGATCAGTCAACCTGCCTGTGCCCTGCCCTGGCCACCACATGCTGCCCATATTTTTCCCACCAACACCAAGATAAGCCACTTCCCTGGCTCAACCCTAAGTGTTAATGAAACACTTGTAGAGGTTTTGATGATAGTGAACCTGGTCAGATGTGGCCTGACCTCGCTACACCCCTCAGGTCATGCCGTGTAGCACACACTTTCCCCCCTGTAAGATGGAGACATTCTCAGGCTCAGT
>JAGFZM010001022.1:222854-263106 GCA_017657215.1 Limnothrissa miodon | reverse complement strand
GTCCATAATCATACACAGCTTTCTCAATAACTATTTCTCTCTCTCACAAACACACACACACACACGCACACACACACACACAAACAGTGAGAGAGAGAGAGAGAGAGAGAGAGAGAGAGAGAGAGAGAGAGAGAGAGAGAGAGTAAGACCATCCTCTTGCCTATAGAGGCTATTTAAATGTCAGAGAAATTTTTTTTTTCTTAGATTTAGACTTTAAAGGCACAGAAATAAAATTTAAAATTTAAAATCAAGGTTGGTTTTAGGTTGGTTTTGATTAATGAAATATAATAGCCAAAGACTTTCTACAGGCACATTCTAAGATTTGAAATTTCAAAAATTTGAAATGGACAAAAAGGGATATTTTTGGATATGAAATTTCATGGATAATAATTATACATTATATAATACTATATGTATGTATAATAGTAAATATATTTAAATACATATGTCAATATTATTCTTGTAACCAGATAAACCACATTCAGCTGAGTAACAAATCATGATAACATCCTATATCCTATATACCTAGACAAAATAGTGGAAGGAGTAGGAGAGAGGTTGACTTGGATGGGATCAGGTGGTGGACATGTGGCAAATTTAACAAACCCCCCTACGGAAAAAAAAACAGCTCCTGTTCACTCAACTCCTGCAATTAAAAAACAATCTATCCCCATTTGTTGACCTAACACACTGAAAGGCTATGACTGTGCTCACCAGAGGTTTGGAGGTTCCAACTCTAATTCACCAAGAGATATTCTCTTTGTTTTAACCTTTCAAAACACAGAAACACTTAATATCATCAGTCAAAGCTTGATATTTAAACTGACAATGTTGCTTAAGAATATACAAGGTCAGCGTAAACATTTGAAATTGGCAAGGCATTTTTGTGTCTACTGAGAATTAATAAGAATCTTCTCAACCTTTACAAAATAAGCTTGATTTTAAAGACTTACAGAGGATGTCTAGCATGAAGTCACTGTTATTTATGAGAGTACTTAAAAAAACAAATTACTTAATTCTGTGTATTAGTATTATAAAGGAAAAAGGTAAACTTGTGATGCAAGCATACATTTACTGCACTTTATAATCCTAAAAAAACATTTCAGTTATGTTGCTTTTACTGCAACTTTCATGAGATTAATTATATCTATTTTACATGCCTCTTAAAAATTGCTCCCTGACGATAATAAACCGTATGCGGTGCATGACCCTCGTCAAATGAAGTTTATGGACATTACAGCACATTTACAGATTTACTGTTAAGCACTGTTCACACTTAACTCCGCACGTCACAGAAAGACAGAGAGTGGAGGGGGGTCATATATATATAGAGAGAGAGTGAGAGAGAGGACACTGCAAGCTATTCAGTGGAAGGTAATGTAACTCCAGGAAAGGCCCCTCTTTTATGACTTCCCATGGAACAGGATATAGGGTTGTCATGCTGTACTGTGCTGCTAAAATACTTACTTCCCTGATACCTTTTTGACAGGTAGGAGGCCAGCTGGCCGGTCCATACCTCACAGCACATACTTGAGCACATGAAAAGATGCACTACAGTAGTTCTACAGATTCTACTGCCATAAAAAGAGCCAAAAGAGTGATTACTTAAGATTGTTTTGGGAATGTATTGCAACACTCTTAGACAGAAATGAAACCAAAGCTGTCTAAAAATCACATTAGCTTAAAAGTTTTTTTTTTCACATTAGTGAAATTTTTTTTTTAAGTTTCTGACATGCATTAAAAATGAGTAGGCTTAAAAAGGCTTTGCTGTGCAAATGAATATGTGTCAGTCAGGCCTGTTCCCCTGGCTCTTCATTGGCTTTGGGACTTTCCTCAGTGTTTCGGCTGTCATCTGAGTCGCTCCTCTGGCTAAGGCAAGGGTCCAGACGCTGTCTGTGGCTTGTATTGTCTGTGCCTTGGTCCTGATCACAACAGCCAGACATGGAAAAAGTAAGACAGTGAGAGAGAGAGAGAGAGAGAGAGAGAGGGAGCATTACAATGTTACATGGAAACAATTGCGTTGCATAAAACTGTTGGTCTGACTACCATTACAAAAATGTTAATTTATGTCACATTTGCATTGCAAGTGTCGTATTTACTGTAGAGCGCAGCGCCACACTCACCCATTTGTTCATTATGGATTCGCTGAAGATTTTTGTCTCAGCACGACTGTTCATTAGCTGCTTGTGAATTCTAAGGAAAGTGTGTGTCAAAGAGTGTCCATTTAAACCATAAAATGCAGTATTGTTCTTGAAATTATTATTTTGCATTATGACAATTCACCACAGCCCAAATGAATAGATGGAAATTACCATCCTTTCTACTGGTAGAAAACTTGAATGGGTCAAATATTTAATGCCAGAAGACAGTAAGGCCTTTTCCATACTGCTCTGTTCCCAAACCTACGCAGGTGGCAATATTTCCCTGTGCTTTGCGTACCTCTTTAATTCCATCAATTCTGCCTGCTTTTTCTTCTGCAACACAGAAATGGCCTCATTGGTCTGCTGAGAAAATCTAGAGAGAAGCAGACATGAGTGAACCTCTCCCGGCACTGCTGCAGTGGGTGACAATGAGAATAAGTTACGTTACGTTGAGGAACTCACTGGTTATACATCCCTCGCCATTTGTTGATCTTGCTCTGTGTTTCACAGATCACTTCCTGGTATGTGGGTTTCTCTGGAGTGCACTCAGTAGTCAAGGAATACTCTCCCACAGCAGTTGTGCACCGCACAATCACCAGAGGTGAAGACAGCAAGAGAAGGACATGAAACATGACCAACTTGTGATTGCCTCGGAGGTCTGAAGCCACACCGCGGAAGCTGCGTTATGAACCAGAAAAAGCCCTCTATTGTGCCAGAATCATTAATTGCACCATTTAGCCCACAAGGGCCTGATATATAGGCTGTTTCATGTGCCTAATGTGCTTAGTGTAGCACAACCTCCTACAAATGATTTTGGGTCCTGCTGTTAGTAATCCGTGTTACCCTTGAAGTGGTACTATATTGTGGAAAACTGCAACATGTCCCTGTATGTTTTATTAGCATGTTATTGAAAGACTCTACATATTAGCTGAATAACAACCTGTAAAACAGCTGCACCAGGGGCCTCCTTGTAGGCGAGGGATACCATCATCTGGAAACATTTTGTGTTGAGAGAAAAAAAGGAAAGAGAGAAAGAGAAAAGGAGAGAGGGAGAGAGACAGATGACGGTCGCAATGATAACAACAAAGAGGTCCGCTGGGAAGAAGCCTCAAGAGGAAGAATACTTAGCTTAGCATCAGATAAACACCGCAAACATCTGTGGAGGCAATTACACATTACAGGAAAGTTGCAACCAAGGGGACAAACTTCAATTCCAAAAGTCATTAGTCTTCCCTGTAAATTCATGAGCCAATATAATCCTGATGAAATCAGTGGAAAAGGACTCCTCCATGGACATTACATCACATTGCGAGAGGATTTTTTCATATTGCATGTAACAAAGGAAGAAATCCTTGATGGTAAATTCATTCTGGAAGATAAATATGTCACATCTTCCCCCTGCAGAGGCCCTATGTGATTTGTAGGAGATGAGTAGATGAGGGAAAACAGAGGGAGAAGGATATGGTACTGTGGCAATCTCTGTGCGCTTGACCTTGCGTGTGCTGGAGCCAGCTGTGGAGGGGATGCCATGGAGCTGAAGGTAGCGGTTTACAAGTGGGCTCTGACCCCAGGGCTTAAAGTAGATATGGTCAAACTGAGGGCCTGGGCCAATGTAGTGTGACTAGATAACAGAAGGATAAAAACAACAACAACAATAATAACTAGACTGCATTTTCTCGGCAGAAACCGCAAGGTGGACTTGCCACTCAAACACCAACCCCCCCTCTCCACCCCCTCCAAACACCATTTTAACACCCCCTCAAACACCCCCCCAAAACTGACAGACAAAATCTTAAATAAAAAAAGTAGTAGAAAATCTGGCAAAATAAGAATGAGGTTTAGATTTCCCTGGACAGAAGAATATCTCTGATAATCAGTGAGACATTCTTATAGAGCAAAACAAAACTGCTTGTTTTGATTGTTTCCTAATTTGTTTCCGAGGGCAGACCATGGTGACTCCATAAACTGAGGCGACAGGAATTCAAATTCAGAACATGGTTGGTCTCCGGGGATGGAAACGCATTAAGTGATTGCAGGGCAGTAAACACACATTGTCTCAAGCATCCTAGCTCCTTGGCTGGAGACGAGCAAAATTATGGGGAAAGACATAAGTTCATCTTATCACAACAATTTCAAAAAGATAGGGATAGGGCGCAAAACATGAGCATTCTGAACTATTTGAAGACTATATCGTGAAAAACATACACATAGGTCAGGTTAGAGGTTAGCTTTGACTTCTTCACACTAGACACTAAGACATAGACACTAAGGTCCTAAGTAGGGGTGCAGTGGGGACAACTATGCCCATCCTACCTCTTGGTTTCTTCGGTAGCTGCCCACCTCAGCGTTAACACCCCCAAAGCTTATCCTGCTGGCAGGGGTGGCAGGAGTCTGTGCCACACTGGACCTCTTGGCACTGGCAATGTTCTCGGTCAGGTCTATCTGGAAGTCTGGAAGTGTAAATATTTTCAGGCAAAACCACATGCCATATTTGTCAGGATTACCATTTTGTTTTTTAAGATCTTTCAGCAAGGAAAACTGCCTAAAATGACCCCTGCTGATGTTGTCTGATACAAGCATAAACAATGAAACAACCTAGAACCTAGAAGAAATAATCAGAAAATTTATGTACAGTAACAATGCTGCCAATTTGTCCATTTGTGCGACAAGAAAGGGACTAACAAAACTCACTAGTGATCAAGTGAGTGGGTCTCTGGGATGAAATAATCAGTTCCGTAAAAGGTCAAAGGGAATGAAGTATAAGGCTTTTGATTCATTATTATTTTTTTTTTTGTTGAAAGAGTTTGTTAGAGAAGTTTGCCGTCAAAGAGAAGCAAATGACCTTTAAAATAAGCAACACACTCCTTTCCCATCAACATATCTCACACACATTCAAGAATATTCAAAGTTATACACACAGGCTGCTTGAATTAGAACTTCATTGGATATTAAAAGATGTCTTTCACACTTAATGCCACTAAAGTACTACATGTTTACACAAGGAAGAAGCTGCTTTTCTGACTAGAGTCCACATTTGATTTTTGGCCAGGCAGCTAAGACAATGATCCAGAACAGCTGCAAGTGAATTACCTTGGATCTATTTATGCTTGTGTTGCTGACTCATGCGTGTTCCCATTCTTAAGAGATCTGCCACATCTAACTAACTGGAGACTTGCCGGAGAATTTAGATCCTCTTTAGGCAGTCTTTGCACCTACTGACCTCGCATCACACCCATTCCTGGTAGGTAGTGGCAGACAGTTGTAATCATTGCAGTGCTAATCACCCACCATATAAACCAAATGGTTGGTGGACACCTCAGAGAAGACCACAAAACAAATAAAAAAAGAAATGTGTAATCACAGAAGGAAAAAAAAGCAGATTTGAAATTATATATCTCTGTGCCTGATGTTTAAGGAGATATGTTGACATCTAAGAAGAGTTAACGTTGTTGATGTCTCAGGGTTGATGCCTGAGGCAAGGCATTGATGTTTGAGGTGATGAGCTGACGTATAAGCTGATTTCTTGATCTTCACTAATGACCTCTTTCAGAACATGCAGCATTTTTAAACATCCCTCTGGAATGGTCCAGCGACAAAAACCAGGCTACATTGTGAAAACTCAGCGTACTCCAGGGTTCACTCCACCCCCCTCAGTGCCCTGTCAGCTCTCCTCAGGCCACAACGAGCAGTCTGCTGAGTGATGGGTACTGTTGTGTATCAGGCACAATAATAAGGGCACGATTCAAGATTTAGCCGCAGCCACAACACATAGCAGCACCAGTTCATTTAGCCCGAGTTTCACATATTTTCTTTTATTCTTGGAGGCAGCGGAAGGATAAATATGTACGTGTGAGAATAAACCTGCCACAGACTACAGCAGGACGTTCAGACTGAATCCGTTAAAAGCTGATTTATCCCATTTGAACAAACAGGAAAGTCCTCAAAACAAAAAAAAATGAGTTATACACTTCTAAGGATGGAGTTTCACTCAACCGAATGGCTTGATTTTTAATACAGATACTGAGCGGCAACAACTTGGAGAAAAGCCCACGGGAGAGATTCATCCTAGGAGGGAGCTGCAGACTGATGTGTTGGGAGGCATTGCGCGGGGCCCTGCCCTAGCCCTTCACACCTCCCTCTTTCTGGAGAGATGTTACAATCTGTCACCTTTTATTGCATCAACACACACTTTTGCGAGGTCTTCAAGAAAGAAACACTTCAAAGAGAGAAGCCGCTTTGGCTGGCCTGACGGACTGTTCCCCAGGAGCTGCACGACCAAGACAAGACAAGGCGACACACTCCAACACAGAGCCTAGTCGAGAGAGCCGAGTAGGACTCAAAAAGAAAAACCTGGATGAGTTACGCTCTCACATGGTGAGTGCATCTGGACTTTGCAACTTATGCAGTGTGATTAGCCAAGGGAAACTGATAGTGACAAGGTTCATGATTTTTTAGAGAAAAGAATGAAAGAATACTTCAAATGTCTGTGAGATGATAAAAAGGCAGCACATGATGTACTATTTTTTGATAGGATAAGATAAGATGTTCTGAAATGAGATAATCCATTTCACTACCTTTAGTTTGACAAGGGTGACTGATGAGTAGCTAGCCTGAGAGAACATGAGTCATCTGCCATCAGATTTTAAGACCTTGTAGTAATTGTGGTTTATAGAGTAGAACTGTAAGCAACATTACAACAGATGACCAAATATGGAATACAATTACTGTCTTTTTTATTTAAGGTTATGTAATGCCAATACTGCTGGATTAGAAAAATACTATTGAAACTAATGGAAATGTGAGAGAAAAGTGAAGAATCTGCACTGTAGCTGAAACAAGCTAGACACACTTCATCTGGATGTGTACTGGGGTTATTTATAGACGCGACGTATGTTCACAGGCACCATCCCTAGAGCTCACCAATTACCATGGAATTTAGAAAGCAAAAGCTTAACCCAAACAGTCACAGAGCAACTAAATCCACCACCCAAGAATAGCTTGACCTTATACACACCAGGCATAAGTTCAGACATATCAATACGAGACAGTGTAAACAACAACAAGTTTGTGGAGGTTCAAGCATGTAAGTACAACACATCAAAGGGGCCATCTCCAGTAGACAAGACTATCTCAAGTATACAAGACAAGAGGTTAAGGCAGACTTATTCTATCCAGGTATATAGTGACTAATAGCTATATGTTTAGGTATCCATGTCTAAGAGGCAAATTAAATAGTGTAAAAACTTGATCTACTCTTGTTATTGTTAGCTATATATAAAAAATGTTGGTTGATTGTAGAGTGTAACTACATATTGTAGCAACTACAGCAAGTGTAGCAAGTAGTAAAATTTATTGGACAAATGTAAAAAAAAAAAGGTTTTATAGGTTTTATGACCTTGTTTCCCACAAGTTCAGTCAAAATTAACAAGTTTACAGTCAAAAAAATTTAATTATGAGCAATGGCATGATATCACTGATGGAGACTGTATTATGAAACTTGTGTATCATACATGCTCATCAGATACAGCTGCAGATTGGATCCTCTGCCAAACCTCATGCAACCTATGTGACAAAATGCCACTCAAATGACTCAGTAATAATCATCAATGCAATCACCTTTAATCAGCTAAACTTAGCTAAACAGCTAAACGTAAAGAATTGTTTTGGGGAGAGTGCAATGCACAGCCTTTTCAATATATTTCTCTTGGAAGAGAAAAGCACTGTTTGCATCAGCATTATATTGTAATTTTGTAGCTCAATGATAGGTAAGTCTATATTTTCAGGAAACATACAGTCTTGCAGTTGTTGTCTAGGTCAAAAGTATTTTTTACTTTATGATGCAACCTTGAAGCAGAGAACATCAGTAAACCCCCAAATTCTGGATAACAAGCATAGAAACCGCAAGGAAATGTTGCTGGAATTGGCCTTGGCTTTCCAACGCAGTTTTGTGTTCGCGTGTCACACTGCAATCAGACTGCGCGCCGATGTTACAGACTCCGGTGGAGTGCTGGTAGTCCATTAAAGGGAAAGGTGAGGCTTTTACAGGCTAGCCATGACTACAATGTGCATGAAATTCTGGCATCACCGCACTCTCGTCAATAATCAATTTGCCATAAAAAGAAAGGAAAGGAGGGAAGAACAACGGTGTAGTCACGCAGGGGCGGCCCACCCGCCTAGGGCCAAGCACTTCCTCTCACCACTGTAAACTTCAGTGGTGCAGGGGCCTCTTCACTAAGCTCTCTTTCATCTAGCTTGCAGCATGCAACAATTTAAACAATAAATTCAAACAACTTGTATGACGGTTGCCATCTGGTAACAAGAGGACCCAAAAAGAGGGCACATTCATTGCATCACATCTTTGAAAAGTGGTTGAATATCATTTGTGAGCACAAAGTGTTTTTTGTCACATAAAAAAAAAAACATAGTAAAACAACACCAGCATTAATTAATACTCTGACGGCAAAAGACATATTAATTCACATTGATATCAGCCAGTTTATATAAAAAATATCTTTTTGTAATACAATGTGTTATTTTCTTGCATTTCATACAAAGAAACGTTGACACTGCTTTGAATGAAAACATTTCATTGCACTAATCTTATTTAGGGTTTAACAACCCAACGTAAATCAAAGTTTTCAAAAAATAAACCATACCGATTTTATTAATGAAGACTGCAAATGTTTAGTTACTTGCAAAGTATGTCCATCATAAATAAAGGTTTTTATACACAAAATAAAAATAGTTCCATGTGTTGTAGGAACCTAAGCCAGGAAAAATAAAATATGCATTGTTCAAAGGCTCTTAGATTTGACATGAGTGCAAGATTTTAAACAAACACTAAGCAGTGAATGTGGGTAATAACATTGTAGGACCTTCCAGCATATTTCCACTCTATATTTATCCTAATTTTTAAATGTGTTTTAAGATATGTTTTTTTGAAACGATGGGATGGAGCAGCTCCTCTAAGTATCTCCAAATAACACGGCAATGAGTGACAACTAATAGATCAGGCTTTTACAAGCACGAGTCAGGGAAATTAAAGGGAGACCTGCACTCCAGACGTCTCTCCCACTTCAAGCAAAGCCTATTCCCCTCCCCAGCAGACTTGATCATTAGGTACCACGTGAACTTTTGAAGTGTTGAGTTCAAGAAAAGGCCAGGTGTGTAAAACTGCAAATTTTAGTTTTCCACACAAAGATAGTGAAAGAAAAAGAGAAAGAAGAAGTAAAAAGAGCAAGTGTAAAATAGAATGACCTTTGACAAAGATTACCACCTCTGCTTGTAATGTCATCTGTTTCTATCCTTCTATAGTTGCCCGTCACTTGAAATTTATGGCCCTGAACAATATCTAAAATAAAGAGCAAGAATGAGGTGATTCTTTGATGTTGTATCTAAACTTCCAAGCAGATGAAAAGGCCTGTTTGTTGTTGTTTGTATGTTTTTGCTTAAACTTTTTCCTGGAAAACAAAACAAAATGAAAAAAAAATTCTGGCTCGCTGCATAGAAGTGTACAAACAATCCCTTCACGGTCGAGGCTACATGCAAATCGAAGGGCACATTCTTAGTGCATACCAGAGGAATGCCAGCTATTTTAGCTTAAGTTTATAGCTCCCTCTTATGACCAGTAGGGGCCAGGCAAAAAGCAACAGGGCCTTGTCCCCCCCCCCTCACTCTTCCTGCCCAGCATCCAAGTGACAGCTGACTGGCTGAGACGTAATTGTTCTCAAGTGAGGTCAGCATGAGGCATTTATCTAAGCACACAGCATAACAGAGTGAAGATGCACTGAGTAATCATCCCAGGATTCACACGCATCACCACACCACTCCTCATCAGTCCCAGCAGAGGCTTTGTACAGCAAGCAGCAGCAGCAGTCAGTGTGTGCACTGGCACCAGCTCAGGCAGGAGACTATTAGGGAGAAATATTTGGAGAGAGGACTATCTGATTTAACAGCAAACACCTCATAAACGTAAGGCATTTCTCAAACAACTTTGAATGACTGTTGTGGGATATGAGATGGTTGGGCAAGTGGTGGAGAGACTTGGCTGTGAAAAGGCTCCACAGTAGGGTACAGCTCCTGCTGGGGAGGTGGCTGTGGGCTTGGGTGGAGGGGTTGTGGTACACTTTCAGGACAGTTTGTCTCCCTTAGTCAGAACAAGAAAGAGACAAAACGTGGGCAGGACAAAGTTCTGCTAACCGCTGTGGTGTCGATAATTATAATAGCATGGCTGCAACTCAGAAGCGCAGAGGAAACGGAGGAAGAAAAATGGCACATGTATTATGGGCCTCTCCGAATTATAGCTTTTTGTCCTCTCATTTGAGCCTGTTCAGAGGTGTTTGCCTGGGAAGAAGTAATAGCAGAATAGCAGAAAGTAATAACACAATGTGCTCCTAAGGTTTGCATTCATCAGGGTTTCAAAATGTTTGAACTATGTGTGTTATTTCATGTCTAATTGGGAATCTTTTATATTTTGCAGCTCTGGAATCCTCATGAAAATTGCCTCAAGAAATGATGTCCATCAGACAGTTGTGGTTTTTATCAACACCTGAAGATGTTGAAGAAGCACTGGCTTGACGCAGAGTGATTTTTCCCCACACGTGTGTTGCCTGTATTTGGTTTCGCTCGGAGGACCCCTGTTGTGCGGGAAGACATTGGGTCAGGGACCTTGTGGCCACGTGTTACCCTAGCATGGACATTTCAGTATGGTGCTCATGAATCCCACCAGTATTGTATTATAATGCGCATATGGAGGCTGATATGGAACCTGCCACATTTGCTCTTCGGACTGTACTTGCACATCTTCATCCTAGTGGGCAGTGCGTCGTTGGCTTGCAGTGATAAGACCCCAGAGCAACTGGCTGCAATTATGAACTGTACTAAACATGAGCGCCACACCAGAAATTATGACTACATGGAGGGAGGAGATGTACGGATCCGGAGACTGTTCAGTGGAACGCAGTGGTTTCTCACCATTGATGATTCCGGCATCATCAGTGGAACGCAAGACCCCACCAACTGCTACAGTAAGTATTGCTTCACTGTCCTTCCCAGAAAGGTAGGGCTCTACTCAGAACCGATCATCACTTAAACCGCGTTCAGATTTTAAATATCCAGCAGAACAGTGTTTACACAGGGACTTGATGGATTGGTTCAGGGGGGAACACCACATATGGATTAACACAGACTAGGCTGCCACAAAGCCAATGTGAGATTATTGGACAGTGTCACAACAAATGCTATTAGACAGTTAATGGGTCATGAGTCTCAGTTAAAAGTGCACAATGACAGCTGTAAAGTAAAACATGTGTCTGACTTGGCAGTGTGTTTCTCAACAAAGCAGCTAATGAAGTAAACAAATGAGTCTGTGTATTAGAGACAGCCAGATCATTCTCAGGGCATGACAAATGATCAACTGGCATTAAACACACAGAAACACACACACACACAGAAAAAGAATCAATTTACATTGCACAGAATGGTAATGCTAACACCAGTATAGATTGGTATTGATGTGATTCTCACATCAGCTAAACAGTTGTTTCCACTGACATGCATGCACCTGCAACTTACCTCACTCTACTCTAAACCTATCTATGTCACCTTACACCATCCTAAATAATCTTAGATTTTTAGGGATTTTGCCTTTAATCTGATACGACAGTGAAGAGCATGACAGGGAAAAAGTGGGAGAAAAAGATGGGGTAGGATCGGGGAATGACTTTGGGCCGGACTTGAACCTGGGTCCCCAGCTATTGAGCTGTTGTAGTGTGTTTGCTGCTATGGTGTGTTAGCTCTAGATGTAGATTACTATAAAAAAAATGTCCATGAATGTTGGCAACAAACAATTCATGAAGCCTTTACAATTCATCAGGTGCGAACTAGAGAGAAACACTACACAAGAATACTGAACTGCAAGCACTGTATATTTGAAGGGCCCAATCAGACTAATTTTGCAAGTCAAATAAATGTCAAGTGAAGATGATAATCTTTTCAGTGTGTGTGTGTGCATGTATGTGTGGGAGTGTGTCTGTTTGTGTGAGGCCCCCACATTCCAGTAAGAGAATCTTTGAGGTGGCTATCATTTCCTCATATCTCACCAAGAGTCTGTTCCCAAGAATGCTAGCGTGACAGGGAATGTCTCTGGTGTGGATGGGAAAGATGCTTGCGTAACAATTGGCGTTGAGAGGCAGAAAAATTGATACACCCCGATGTGGCAGACAATCGCACGCACAAAGCCAACAGGCTTGTGTGACTAGAAAAGACCTCTGAGGGAAACTGTGTGATGCACAAATGTAATTCATTTCCAACTTTTATTCCCTCGGGTTTCGAATACTAACAAGCTTGGAGACGCCTGGCTAGACACAGACAAAAGAAAAACCTGACAAGCCAATGTTAAAATGCTTGAAACAGGATGATATAATTACAGCTTGTCTGTCAGAATTACATGACCAGCTTTTTTTGTTTTGTTTAGACAATATGTTTACGGTCACTCAATATAGCTTTCACTATGGGCTAAGACAAATACAGTAAGTGTTTTCTCAAAATGGTTTACCCACAAAATCGGTTTACTCTGCATCATATTTTGAAAGTTAAGGATAAATAATATAAATAAGTGTGTACTACAGTTGACAAATGGCTGATCCCTCAACACCTCAGCCCCTTCACAGATTCTTCATTATGGAGGAATCCATTCTATCTGTGGTTTTAATGGGAAACACATGGAACTCTGTAGGCGGGAGAGGACTCTTGACGGGATTTCCTTGCCATGTAACCTCTTAGAAGTGAAAACCTCCATTTCTTATCCTTTCTTTTAACAGGCTTAGACAACATACACACATGCAGCTACATCCTAAGGGATAGTGCTGAAGGTTGGGAAACAGAGAGTGGTTTCTTCTGGGCTGTAGTCTGACCAAAGCATCAGATTTGGTTTCCCAGAGGTCACCTACATCCTTAACAAGAGTAAAATCAAAGTAGTGTGGATTTCTACTCAACAGGGAGGACAGAATCAGGGATCACCCATACATTAGTTTGCCTGGCCAGAGGCTGGCCTGAGATGCAGAGGTAAATGTGTTCAAGATGGGGAGGAAAGCCTTGCGAGGCAGCCCCGCGAACCCTGGACCTAACATTTGCAATCCACATGTGCGCGCGCCAGAATCTCCCCCTAGACACTAAACAGTTGCAACTGCTCAGACATGAAACAGTACTACCACAGACAATTCTGCCATGCCCATGACATATGTCTGTTTTACCTCACATGCATCACTGGCCTTAGTGAACCTTGCATGTTGCCTGAGCACGCAACTCCAATGAAATTAAATAGCAAAGGTCATTCTATAAAATGCCCTTCAGTAAAAATACTCAGATTACAATGCGTGTGTTGAAAGCACTTGCGTGATGCAGTACGCGCTGGAACAGTGGAAAGAGGGGGGGGGGGTCATCGGTGGTCCACTGGAATAATAGTTGTTTGCGTGACTTTGTAAGAGTATGCTAACAGCAGACCTGAAATCTAAAACAAATGTTTGCGCCATTGCCGCTCTCAGGAACAGTGTGGTCATAAAAAAAGCACCCAGCTCCCCATCTATTAACTGTCGGATTACAATCAATTGCTTTAACAAGAAAATTGTGTCCTGCAATTCACCCAAGATCACAACATTGCTTCCACTGTTCAAAGCGAACACGTTGAGGGCGCAAACAACAGTTTTACGGCAGCTACTCCAAAGCCAGGTTTGCTGCAGGCCGCCTGTTTGGAAGTGTACATCAACACTTTCTAAAAGGAGGTGGTCATTTATGGGAAAGGCGCATGACTTACAGGCACAGAAACAGCCTCAGACGTGTTGAGTGACGTACGTGGAGACGAGATAAGTGACCCGTGTCTCAGGTGTGGGCGTCCCTGGGCGTACGTGGCAGTGCAGACTGAGAAGATGCATCATAAATCCCCCCCACACGCATCATCTCTCAGTGCATCACTGACAAAATAATGACTCAGGCGCATTGTGGTACCATGGTGCGGTGTGGAGACATTTCACTTCATGAACAAGCATTAGCCTTTCATTCAAGGCAACGGTTTCAGAATTCCAAAACCTAACCATCTCATGAATATGTAATAGGGGAGCAGCAAAAAAAGGGCTATGGCATGCTGTGGTCCCAGTCGCTGGTGGCAACCCAGCCGAATTTATATACAGGCCCTTTTTTGTTTGTGCCAGTGTTCCTCAATTCATTGATTATTCCATGAAATAAACAAAAAAATTGTGCATCTTGAGCACAAGTGAGGCATGTTCTCAATTTATGACCTAGCTTGCAATTACTCACATCCAAAACATATGCTGTCTTGACAATGATTACAAAGTTGTTTCTACAAAGTGAACCGTTTAACCCAACATGACCAGTTCTGCATGTTTGTTGTTGATCCTAATGCAGTTGTTGTTTATAAAATGTGATGAGCTTATGAGAAGGAAAAAAAAACAGAAGACGAGTGTGTTTGATAAACGCAATGTCACTCTGCAGCAGGTAGTCTGTGTGGTTTAAAGACCACAGATGTTGTGTTGCACTCATGAGCCAGGCAACTGTGTTTTATTGCTATTTACCCTTTGATTTGACTTAACAATATTTGTTTTGGGAAAATAATAAACATCATCTAATGACCCTTTAAATTGAAAAATGTTTTATTTTGCTTCTCTGGTATAACAAAGGGCAATGCTAACTTCAATGTTATATTACATGTGGACATACAGACACAAAGCTACATGTTCCCAGAGGTGCAATGCAAACACTTGGACAAAATGTTTTGTGGCATCATCAAACTGCTGAGCATTTGCTTCTGCTGAAGGCTACCATATGACTCTATTAGGAGCTATTCTGCCATAACAATCACCTCACAGGATGAAATCCTTTATATGTTTCACCATAAAAATACAATTCCAAAGGTCTTTTAATGATACAACTGAAAAGTGTGTCAACTGCATTGCTAGCTTATGAGAGCACACCCTGGCAAAAAAAACACCAGTGGTAAACACAATGTTATTTAGGGAAATCTTTAGCAGATGCTATTCCTTCTGTCTCAGAATGTAAGATTCTTGTGAGGAATGACTAAAAAAGCTAAAGTAGTCAACTAACTCACTAAACCACTATCAAAAACATCTGAATCTCGTGCAAGGCACAAGATCTGTTAGGCATGGCCGCATCAGCAATTCCTTACAGACCACCAAATGATCATAAAGCACTTCAATAACGATTTTGTTATTGAGAAAAATATGTCTTCTACAATGAGACATCATTTCAATTAGGCTGACAAATGCAGTACTAAGTAGGGGCATCTTTTCACAATCATTCCCTCCTGACAGTTCAGCGAGAATGTTTCAGGGTTTTTCATCCTCTGTCCTGAATGAAATATTGTATAGCATGCAAATGAAGGAACAGCATACAGAAATCCAAGAGACTGGTGATTTCACAGGATTCTTTTCTGTTTCCTTTAATCACACTTGCCTGTACAAATGCCATTCTAGCGCTCTTTAGAGAGAACAGTAACGCTTATAAATTATATCTTATGTAAAGTCTAGTAACTAATCAGAGCCAAAATAACTTGCTAGGTGGACTTCCAGACACCAAATTCTTTCAATATTTATGTATTTGAAAGACAATGGCAACACATGTAATCCCTGCGTTTTTCACCGAACGCTGCGGTCTATGCAGAGCTCTGAGCAGGGAGATGGCCTTCATCTCCCTCTGCAGAGTGCTATTTAATCTGCTTCCCAGATGTGCAATGGCATGAACTGTGGTCGGAGTAATGACCGCCCCCACCATTTAACAACTTTAAAGCCAGAGGTACCACAGGCTTATTAGCAAGAGAAAGAGCCATCATGGTTTTGTCACGGGGGCCAGAAAGCAGTCTGAGTAAGCCTTCCTTCCTTGAAATTGTCTTGTAGGCATCCTAGAAATTCGCACAGTCTTGGAGGGTGGCGTGCTGGTGATCAAAGGTGTGAAGAGCAAGTACTACATATCCATGAATCGGACTGGAATGCTGAGGGGCAGGGTAAGTTGTTTCCGATTAAATGTTTAAGGGCGAAAGGCTTGTTCAACATCCTGTGACTCTGCTGTTGACTAACCACACGTTTCCACCTGCGTTTTTTGTTTCTTTCTTCTGAACACGCAGAAAGAGTACAATGAAGACTGCCACTTCAAGGAGGTGTTCCTGGAAAATTTCTACTCAGCGTATTCCTCTGCAAAGTGGACTAAGCAGAATGGCACAGAGATGTTCATAGCACTGTCACAAAGGGGGAAGCCTTTGCGAGGGCGGAAAACGCGCAAGGAGCACATATCATGTCACTTCTTACCCAGGGAGTTCAAAGAGGATGACAGGCAAGTGGACTGAAAGACCACCAGCCCTTCATGGGGACAGAAAGATAAAGCCATCGCTGCTCCAGTTTATAAAAAAAAATAAACAAAAACATGCACATCCATTTCAATTTCAAACAACGTAGTCCAGAACAGCAAGTACATTAAAGTCATTCAACTTTTAGCATGCAATACAGTTTTTTGTGTTGAGAAGGCTAACCTTTTAAGACACATGTATGAATTGAACCGTTACAACATGCATTGTATTTTTTTGTGTGTTTTTGAATGTATCATATTTATTGCATCTATAACAGAGCCTAAATTACAATGCAAACTTATTTTTGTTCAAAAGTCAGCAAACAAAGCAACACAAATTCACAGGATCAAGCCAACAGCAATTGTAAAATAACTCTTTCCAATGTTTTAATTGTGAGAGACATAAACTGTTTATTATTATTGTTATTATTATCATTATAATTATTATTACTATTATTATATTATTATTATTACAGACTGTTAGTATTCATCTGTATGGTAACATTTACTCAAAAACCCCCAGTATAAAAGATACTGTCAATTCAGTATTTATGAAGTAGCTCGGCTGTTGTAACTTTTGGGTGTCATTTACCATGTTGAATTGCAATTAGCTCATACTGAGTAGCATATATACATTTGAGGGACAAACGAGTTTTGAGTAATTAAGTAGGGATACTGTAAATAAAGCAAGCTGGATTTGCCTTTTACAGTCTTTGCGCAGATGTGTTTTTCAAAGCAAGATCCGTTTCCATTTGCATGTGTAAGATACGTCGTTTTAAATCATGTCTGGATGTATAACATGAACCTTTGTACTCATATAGATAGCTCATTTAATATTACCACAATTTAATTAATGCTAAATAGCTGCTCCATAACATACAAAATGTTGAGCATTTAAAACTGCTGGTAAACTGATGCCAGGTTGTGTGGGTACATAAAATTGGTCTTCCTCGAGACCTCAATTGGTTTTCACAGGCTATGGCCCTCCATATCAACTAGACCCAAGCTCTCAATCCTGCTGTCTTTTTTGGCCATTTTATTCTTAGCTCTTTGATTTAAACATTCCATATTCAACAGAAACAGAAGGTCCTTGTGCTGCTCAATCAAACAGAAATGAAAGTCACTGTAATTTTAAGGAATACAAGTTATGCTATAGAATGAAATACCTTCATTGTTTAACTCATAAACTATAATCTGAACACACACAATGACTTGCTTTGTATCTCATTCACAACCCTCTCTCTATAATGTGTACAGTATATACTGGAGAGAGAGAGAGACAGAGAGAGAGAGGGAGAGAGAGAGAGAGAGAGAATCTACCTTGACAGCAAAAGACATTGATTTAGCTGAGGTGTGAAAAATTTCAAAGCTAAAAATGACCACACATTTAAAAAAGTCACATACTGTACATCACATAAGTTTATATCCACTCTGCATCTATTAGAAATCACACAAACAGTGTTCAATATTTAAACCACAAAAAAACTGCCTTAGTCATCTCATTATAAAGGTGCCCTGAGATGCTGCAGGATTTTAGCGCAATTTCTTTTTTATCTCAAATCGTAGGCATCACCCCTTGATCGGCTATATAGCAGGGGGATCTGAACTTACACAAACACAAACAACAGCCAACCAATCGGCAACATGATGGTTGGGGGTAGGGGTGGGAGTTACAGTGCGTCCTCTGCGTGTCTGGTTTGTTTAGGTTTGTTTGAGTGTTCAGTTGAGGATTACAGGATTGTGGATTGAGGATTGTGTTGTCTTTTGAGAGTTTTTTGTATTCAGGGGGCAAAAAGCAAACATAGAGATGTCAACAATTTTAGATGAAGATGAAATCGTTCTAAAATCTTGCAGCATCTCATAAAGCACCTTCAATCATTGAACCATGCTCCCTGGTACTCCTTACTGTTCAGTGTTATTTATGTTATTTATAAAGACTGTGTGAAATTATGGATGTTGTAGAGAGTGTTTTATTATTTGATACTGTGCTTTTCCGTGACTCTTCACAAAATATAGACACTTTCACTGTATAGTCGAGACAAACACCACGAACACCACAAGGACCCTAACATGGAGCCATACTGGGACTTCATGGAACCATGCCCTTATTCTGCCACAGCCAAGGACCATTACAACCTGAAGCTTCAGCAA
The DNA here is from genome assembly GCA_017657215.1 of Limnothrissa miodon. Lineage (NCBI taxonomy): Eukaryota > Metazoa > Chordata > Actinopteri > Clupeiformes > Clupeidae > Limnothrissa > Limnothrissa miodon. The sequence continues at coordinate 244,444 of JAGFZM010001022.1, read as the reverse complement.
ACTTGTGTAGACCATTATCTGCCAACCCACCACCAACTGTTCAAAAGGGATGTTTTTAAACTGTAGTTTTGTTTTCCTCTTGCTGCTACTGTCATTTAGAGTACACACGGTCTGATGTGATTCTACATTTTTTAAAATCAAAATATTATAATAAAATATCTAACTAATTCAGGAATATGTGAAAGGATACTTTCTTTTGATATCTTTCTGTAATAACCCCTATTCTTCCTACACTTTCCCAGAGGACTAAAGTACTGTCTATCATTCTGACTATTTCACATACTCATATCCACTACACTTTGATATTTAAGGGATAATGTACTACCCACCGGTCATTACAAGAAAATAAACTTGTTTCATCCTGAAGAGACATTTCCATGACCATCAGAAAATACATTATCCTAACTCCAACCCAAACCAATTGCCAAAATGACAAGAGAAAACTTCACCCAACTTGTTAACTTGTTAACTAATTCACTACAACTTGAACTTTAAAAACTCAGCTGATTGTTTTTCATTTTCAGTGTCCCAAGTTCTAAGTTCCATTGCACTGAATGATCTCTACTCACATTCAGGTAGATAGGTAAATAGGTTATGAAGAGGTGAATCCGAAGAAAAATTGCCATTAACAGCTACTATAAAAAAAAAACAACTGTCCTGTGAATATTGGGCAGGCCCATTCAAAGTAGAAGGAACATCCCAAAGCCCTCTGGAGATCTGTATAATAAATAACTCTTTGCAACAAAACCATAATTAAAGAGTCCATAGAATGCAAAACCACATTTACCTTGTTATTGTTGAATTTAGGTAGCTTAAGGTATCCAACGGACCACACCGACACTCCCAACACCATCTTCCGCCTCCTTCTATATGTAAATTTCAGGCTAGAATTTGCCGGGCTGAAAAAAACCAATCTGAAACTAGTGCTCGGTGTACGTAGACAGTGCAAAGCTACACCTCCTCCATTACATTGTCCAATCCAAAAAAGCTCTAGCTCTAGAATCTTTGGTCCAATCAAAATTGTTTGTAACAGTCTCTTGTCCAGCCCCCTGTTGCTTCGGAGGTAGGCTATAAATGCACTGTAGTCTATGTAGGCTAATAGCTAGCTAACATTGAGAACGGCAAACGGCTCTAAGAAAAATAAGTGCATGTTGAATTTCTGTTTGAAATAAGTGCATGTTGAATTTCTGTTTAACTGGAGAACATACGAAAAAAATGTCAGCACGCACGTGTAACGTTCCAGGATGTACTGGGCTGGGGTTGTCCGGAATTTGCACTACCTTCCTCAAGAACCTCGCATTCAACGGGAGTAGTTGATTTTTATCTACAACCACAAGATTGGGCGTTTGCTCTGGTCAATTCACCTCATATTGTTTCGCCAACCTTGGACTGTATCAATATGGCTTTTCACGAACACTACGCCTGAAACCAGGATCTATTTCAATATTCTCCAACAACAACCGATTCTGCCGGTAGGTAACCACGCTAGAATTCAGTGTTTTTTGGTCGCCATAACCATAGCATTATAGACTGGTATTTCTATGGCCTTAACAGTTTGCCTACTTGAAAAGTTGTTGCACACTCGGTCACTAAAGTATTGCTAGCAAGCATAACAACAGATACTAATGTCGCATTTCCCCCAGGCTTCTGTGCTTATAGCCCCAGTGTTGCATTTCCATTACCAAGTTTTAACACCGGGGTTTTAGGTGAACTTGGAATGTTTACTATACAAACGTAATAGCCTACGTTAATTTCCCGGTAAAGATGCATATCGCCGTCTATCATAGCATTTCATAACCTCAGACATTAGTGCTGAAACTAAAACGTAGCCTATGCCTACATAATATTAAATTGTAAATGGTTCTGCATAACGTTGTCATAAAGGCTGACATCCTATTGCGTGTTTATTTAGCTCAGATTGTTAACCGATTTTCTGCTGAGAAACAGACCTGCTGCTTGCTTGTAGTGTATGGCGCAAACACAGCGCGATATAAATTAAAACGGTAAGGGGAGCAATAAAACTGTAATCTGCATACAGTCTATATAGCCTACAGTTGGGGTCAGACTTGGATTTTTTTGTAGCGGTAGCAGTAGACTACCTTCAAGCTAAATTTCCCCTTCACCTAAGATTCACTGACCTATCCTTGTGCGTCCTGAGATTCCTTGATGAAGTTCGAAGTTGTTGTGCCAGCATCGTTTATCTTTGGGCCAGAGTTCTTGCAAGTGGCTGTTCACTTCTTTAGTCTGCCTTAAGTTCTTAAAAACAAATGTCATTATGCTACAAATTGAGCAGCTCTAATTTGACGTTAGGCTCCATCTGGGGCTACCGTTGCAGCATATTGACCTGCTACTTGCTTAGGCGCAAACGTAGCGCGATAAAATAGAACAGTATGTTAAAAGGGGAGCGATAAAACGTTTACGGACACTATCGTGTCCTCGGTTCTCTGAACTTGAGAAGTGAATACAGTCTGTATAGCCTACAGTTGGGGTCAGACGTAGTTGAATTTGTTTTCTAGCAGTAACGTTAAGAGTGTCAATGAAACTAGGGAGCCAATCTGCTTCAGCGAAAAAACAGCCAATAGGCCTCACAATGAACTAGCCAATCAGCGCCACGGGGCGGGAAAGGGTGGGAAATACGAAAATTTTTAATGAGTATACATTTCTGAGCATGGAATAGACTGCCTAGAAATGCTCCTGGGTCTTTTTCAGCCGCACAAATTTGCATACACAATTATTGAGGCTCAAAGAACATTTTATGATGGTCAAAAAATGCATTCTATGGGCTCTTTAAGTGAATTTAACTTATTATCATATTAAGACAAGTGTAAGACAACACATATTTGGGTACATGGTACATAAAAATCTGACACAAAGCACACTGAAGCCATATTGGAAAGTATTGGGCAAACCATGAAATGTAATATTTATTAAAATATAAATCTCAAAGAATAAAAACCTTAAAAGACTAAAAACACTAGTATCTTGTTACAGGGCCGTGGGTGAAATAACTCGATCCCTTTACCTGCATCTGAGTCTAATTCAACTGATAGGCCAGAATCTGTTTTCTTAACAGAGCCAGGATATTACCATCCCTGGATGAAGCCCAGCACTTTATCTTTTCCTCAAGTGAGAAAAGTCAACAAAACTGAATGTTGTCATAATTCCTTAAAAAGTTTATATTAGATTGAGTGAAATTTGATCCCTGTCATATCAGAGCCCGGCCTGCCTGATGTACAACACTGTGCTGGCAAAGCACTGCACTCAAGCTCAAGGGGACGGACTGAATGGAGAGTTTTACCTTCTGTTTGGGTTCACATCTGTTTTGAGAGAGGAATGACAGATAAAAAGACTCAAATTGAGAGAGCAAAACCTCGGAATAACTCTGACCCAAACAAAGTCTGGGCAAGGTGAAGGCTTCTGCCAAGTCACGCAAAGTTAGTCTTAGCAGATCATTTGTAACATGTTCCAAATGTAAACACATTTTGACTCAAGGCTGCACAGTCTGTGGTTCCTTGAGAGGCACAAGATATAATGCATCAGTGAACAAGAGCTTGGCCATTCATTTAGCAAAAAGTGACTGAGGTTAGCAGGTATACTGTAGATTAAAAAAAAAAAAGTTCTTCAAATACCCCCATAAATGATATAATGTTTACAGTCAAATAACAAAATATAATGTCACAGTTAGTGAACAGTCTTTGTCTAATGTTTCATTTGTGGCCATACCAGCAGGATTGGCATAGTGTATGTGGTTATTAATGGTATAGTTTTATTATTGTCATATTTAAGAAAGTGAATTTAAAAAGTGATTCTGGTGTTGGCTATGCAGGAGGAAACAGATAGGCTATTAACACTTCGTGGCAATACTGGGAAATATTTGGGCACATCATACCACAGTCCGCCTTTTTTTGTGAAGTCAGTGAGTGGAAGTGAGCATGAGGTTCTTAATACCAACAGCATGTGGCATGGCGGCAGGGCCCGCACATCTGAATTTGATACATTTGAGGGCCGTGAACTCCATCCCCCGCCCCCTTCAGATGGCGCGCGGCTCCACAGCCCTAGGAGTCCAGGGTGAGTGACCCCAGAGTCACACTCAATAGATATCCAGCCAGACAAGGGAAACCTGGACCACCAACACACCAGAGTGGCCTGCCAGCCACGCCACTCTCTCATGGCCAAAGGCCAGGGGGAGGGCAAGGAGGAGAGGTTAGGTGGTGGCCTTCAGCAATTTCTCAAAACACTGTTAAAGCAAACACCGCCACCCAAAAATTCTCAAGGGAGCTCCACAACCCTGTACAAATATAGAATTTGAAAGAAAGAAAAAGTACAAGTAGAAAACCATGCCGAGCACCTGGCACCTGTTCCTGTCTGTGTTCAAGGTAACAGATGGTGCACTTGTACTGAAACAAATCAAATTGCTTCACAATGGGAATTAAAGAATGTGGGAGCAACAAAGCAATCAACAACCTGCAATCCAAGAACAGCAATCGCTGACACTGAGGAATGGCTGGACTTATTGAAATAGTGATTCACACAGTCACAAACATTAATCAATCGCCGGATACACCAAGAATGTGCAAAGTGCACAACTGTACAATATTAAATAGCAAAGAAGCAATGCTCAGCTGACACATGCTTGCAAAGCAAAGAAACCTACTGGTTGCTATTGTGGGAAATCTGGTCTTGATGGCATTCAATTTATTACCGGTGGCTATAATACCCCAAACAAATAACATTTAGCTGCTTACTTCACAATAACTTAATAACTTTTTTATCCAACCAATGAAACCACATTGTGCTTTTTTATTATAAAATAAAACATACAAACTATTCAGCAATGGCTTATTTTACAACCTCAATCATTCCCCACAACAGTGCTTGTGCTGACAACAGATCAGCATTTTACTCCAAAAACAAAAGTGAAGTTGGCATCCTTGAACCCACAAAAAGAAGCAAAACACAAACTCATCCTAAATTAACATTGGTATGATGGCCTGGTCCCAGATGTAAAAAAGATTACCGCGTCAGACACATCTGGACTATATCCCGACGGGTCGCAGCGCTCAGAAAAGACCACATTCTGGCCCTGACCACACACAACAGCAGCATCCCCACAGGCATCCATCTCTACACACAGATTCCCCCTTTTTAGCCTCCCAACTGTCAACTGTCCTCTTTTTCTCTACTGCCTTAAGATAGAGGGAAAAGGTTTGATACAAACAATATCATACTTACATACATACATAACAAACAGATATACGGTTAAAGTTGTGTTGCAATCATCAAGGATCCTTTCCTGACCTATTTCTGAAGAGTGTTGCCAGTACCTTTGAAGAGCTTTCACTAATTCAGTAACATGACACAAGACGCTGATTTTGTTTCCTATCCTCAGATTCCTTTCCTATTATATTTTGAAGATATTATGATTTATTTATTTAAGCAGTACTTCCTTCATCTGTGGTTCATTCATTGGTATGAGTAAAATACAGCTGCAGTCAATACGTGTTTTTGTTCAATTCTGTATAAAATACTGTCCTTAGTTTATTTGTGGTACTTTATATTAAGGAAATTACTGTCTGCGTGTCAACATGGGATTTTATCTTATGGCTGGTGAAGCAACATCTCTATCAGCGAAACTGTAAAGGATTTTTAGCTGTCTGCTGTGCATTGGATGTAAAGTTCATATGCATGGTTCCAGACATGGTTCCAGTCAGGGCCATGTGCCATGTGCAGATACTTTTCAATGGCCAAACATTGACTTTCTTAATTAGCCCATGTTTTAGTAGATATTTCTAAGTTCAAAATGTCTTATACAGTATTCAAATGTTTTAGTCATGCACATCCACTCCTTAATCCATCAAAGCCAAGGTAAAAAGGGTTTTATGTATGTGTTTTACCGGTATGTTATTGAAGCTTAAATGTTAATCACGCATTGGCTAAATGCATAGTTTGTACATCCCTAGTTTTGCACTTCTGTACATCCCTAGTTTTTCACAAAATACTAATTACCAACACAATAAACCATTGATACCAAAATACCAATGAACTTTCATCATTCAAAAAATAACAGAACTTACCGCAAATTGATTTTTTTTTTGTTTTAACAGTATTTTTCACTGGGGTCAACCAATTAAGATTCCAGTTCTTCCATATAAAGGGTTTGGGCTTTATTCCTAAAGGCAGTCAAAGACAGACAATAGTATTATTTTTTTCTTTATATAAATAATAATAAAATTAGTTGATATGCACACTTTCATACAAACTACAAAGAAACAATAATTTAATACATGCCACACAATATACTACAGGCCTTGCTCTCGTTGATTAGTGAATGGATAAGGAAGTTTGTGGTGTAATGAAAGTGATATTTACATTTGCACATCAAAAGGTACAATAAGGTTTAGAGCGATATGTTTTAGCACTTGCACAAGCAATATGATGTAGTTTCATTTTAGACTTTGTCATCCATTATTTTTAGAGGTCTCATTTCATATGAATTCATATGCACTGAGTATTGCAGGAAAAAAATTTGAGGGTGCTGTTCTAGATATTCACAGTTCGCTCCTTACATCTGAAAATGCATTTACCTGACACCCACATATAGATCACTTCAGTGAGCACTTTTTTAAAGTTGTCATCAAAGCGCTCCTTCGACTCAGGAAATGCCCCACAGAAAGCAGCATAAATTGCCTGAGCTAAGCAGTCAGCATACACCTGAAGCAGACAGAAAGTCCAGTACACCAAATCAATACACTCCCAATGTATACCACAGATTTTCAGCAATAGCAATTTACTGTATAATACATAATAGTAATTACATGACAATGGGGTCCTCAGAGTTTATTACCTTGAATAATTTGTCTTTCACATCATTGTGCACCATCAGCAGAAGTGCAACAAATTCAGTAGCGATAGAGTCATATAATAATCTTTCATCCTCTAAACTTGGCTTTTGAAGAAGACAACAAATGCAGAGTGAAGATGCTTATGTCAACAAAAAAAAACTTTTGTACATTTGGATGAAGTCCATAGCACCTATGTATTGTAATGTATGACCCTGTAAAACTCACCATACATATACTCTTGCTATAAAATACCCTGAAGTATGTTTTACACACTTGTGATTTAAATGATTAGTTATCAAAATGTGGAGATCTCAGGCAAAGAGATATTTTTAAACTTTTTAACATTAATCTAACATCAATCTGTTGGGCATGTCATACCTTAAAACTATGAAGGAAAAACCACCAAAACGTATCCTTGAAGACAATGATGGAATGTTCAGAGAGAAAGAATGGTTTCCAGATTTTCAAAAAGCCAGGCTGTGTTTTAGGGGTTGGGGTGGGGGGTGGCATTCAAAGCTTCAAGTCAGACATGAAATTCATTGATTTTCCAGTGAGCTATACATAGAGTCAGCAAAGATGACATATTACAAAAACGCATGCTCTACTCTTGGTTAATGACTGGAACACAGCACGCAAATACAGAGCACCTACACATCACAGAAACTGTACAAAAAAGTGTGACAGTTCAGGTGTGTTTGAAATTGATACCATGACATGTCTGTTTAACATTTCTTCTGACAACATCTGCTTTCAAGAAGATATACAAGTAACAGTACTGACACCTATGAGTAAAGCATCTGACAATGTTTTCACAGTAACATTCCTGTAACAGCTACTACAAAACCTACTAAAAATATATCATACTTGCTGAGGTGTCCTATAAATAATCATCATCTTTGAAAACGTAACATTTAAAATGAAAAAGAAAACAGTAATATTTATCACTGAATTAATTCTTTTGCATGCTAAACATAGCCATAGAACACTTTGTACTCACATTAACTCACATTTAACTTTGTACTCACATTAAAGGTTTGTGCATCTGAAATATGGTGTAAATGCTGAGAGATATCAGGAAGTCCGGGAATATCAGTGTTCTCTAGATTTGAAAATCCAGGAAATTCAAAATCCTATAGCGATAGGGTTAAACAACTCCTCAGTGTTCTGACAAACCATCCTATCATTATGTTGGCAGTATCATTATGTTATACAGTACACAAAGTAAACAGTAAACAAAGAAAGTATACCATGACATCTGGGCACAGCGGCACTGATTCAACCTGAAATTACAATATTTCATTTTCATATGTACTGTATTTAGAAAGTTAGTGTGCAATATGACATTAAACGTGTGACAGACAACATGAGCAAGCATAGTATTATGTACTATTTTTGATGTTACCACGTCTTGGGCAAATCCTTACATTTTATTTGGAAATTATGGATAAGGCAAAAATGGAATGCATGGAATGGCCCTGAAACAGTTTTAATAAGATACTTTTAAGAATTTATGTAGAGTAATTTTAATTTACTTACTTCTTCTTTTAGTTTCTTGTGTGCTTTTACAACTAAGTCAGGATCTAAAAAAAAAGAAAACACAGATGTAGGCCATCAGATATACAGTACAGTTGACATGCAGCTTATTTAAAAAAAAAAGTAATTGTTATTATTATTATAATCATCTAAGCCATTATTGACAGTGTGCTTACAAGGGTGATCCTTTATTTGATGTGCACCATTTTTTGGGCATGATTCAAAGGTGGCTGATAATATAGTATGGTGTTCCTTCACTTTCTCCCACATTTCATCTACAAGCCTTGAAACAGATGTAGCTATATCCACTGGAAATGGTACTTTAGTTTTCAAGAGCATTTGTACTTCCTCTACTGTATTGTAGGGGTATTCAATTGAAAATTCAACATATTTCCTGTTAGTCTCAGGCCACTCTGCCTAAAAGAAACAGAAACATAAAAAGCGTTCAAGTCGACTTTGACACACTGACCGTGATAAATAAACATACTCCCCGACCCCTACTAGTGCAGAATAAAGACATAACAGGAGGGACAGACAGAAGAAAGGTTGACTTTGTATGTCAAATCAACACCATAAAGGCATTAAAGGCACATCAGGCATAGTCATGCTTCATAGTCTTGATTAAAAATGAAAGGCCCACTATGCAACATATGCAACGATTCATTCTGTTTAGGATGCTAAAATGAGTCATTACACGGCGAATGAACAGTGTAGAATGCGTCACCGTGGCCAATAGCGGTACATACAGCCATGGGCGTAAATTTCATTTAACAGTAGGGGGGGACGATAGATATAAAATTTGTCAAGAGAAATTTTTGAAGGGGACACAAATAGGTCAGATTGTTCTTATAAAGATATGTCCCCACAGTGAAAACCTTTGCTTCTATCATTATTAAAACTATTTATTGCATTGTTATGTTGTTTACTGTCAAGCCATCAACATACAATGAAATGTAAACATGACTATTACTGTGAAAAAGATACATAAAACAAGTAAAGCTTTGCAACAAAACGGTTTAGGTGCACTGATAAACAATCTAATATCTGCTCTCCTTTTCTCTGTCATTTTAGTCTATGAAACTGTCTGCAAGGTACTGTAACAATAAAAACAAGGAATTAAAAAAGGTTTAAAATTAATTAGGCTAAGACACCTAAGAACAGAATAGAAATTGAGAACAGTAGTCTCTTTCAGTGGAACAATGATATAATGAAGACTCCCGCAATATAAATATACCAGCCACAAAAAAACGTGATGAATCAAAGCCGAGTGAATTAGATCTAACGTTACTGTGTCGCCTTGACAACCATAAACTGACGTAGCTGCTAATCGTCCATTCAGTCCGGCTGAGATTAACGCCACCAATAAAAAAATATCGCAAAAAACACATACAGTACCCACTGATGGCCTTTGTGCATTCTATCCTCAAGCATAACACTTTTTAAACTAAACATGACATCCTGTTAAATTAAATGTGGATGTCTGCAAAAACACTGTGGCACCTGCAAAACATTTCAGATGTACTGGGGGGGCTAAATACCACATAAACAAGCTAACGTTATAAGTATAACGAAGTAGCCAAAACTTTTGATGCTAATATAGAAGATTTGTGGGAAATTACATGGATAATCGGAATTTATGCTAATTTATAAATGAGTCAGCCTTAACTACATTAAAGAGAATCGATTTATTTAATGTGAATGAAATACCCTAGTACTAGCGTTCAACTTCATTGAGCTGCAGCCACGCATCCAACTATGTTGACTAGAGTAGGCTACATGAGATGAACTGGGGAAGCAGGCAGTGGGCCAAACCACTGTGAGGAAAGGGAGGGTGAACTCAACTGTTTCAGAATTCTTTTTCTTTTCTGCTGGCAGTTATTTTAGACATACATTTTCAACAATAGTGAGTGTTTTATACATATATATTCCTTTTTTTTTTTCTTTTTTTTTAATTGTTTTTGGGGGGGACAACCCTTGGATGGGAGGGGACATGTCCCCTGCGTCCCCCCTGGGATTTTCGCCCATGGATACAGCACTTGCAATGTTCAGCAGCGCGGACCGCCTCCAATAGAATGCAGTGCAATACAATGCAATACAGCGGTCTTTAGAGGGAGCTTGTGAGAGAAAAAAAACAGAACATTGCTTAGCCCTTCTTTAATATGGGTTAAAGGCGACCGCAATGTTATTGATATATATAGATAAAGCTTCAGTAGATCCAGACAAAAAATAGGCTACAGTCTTGTCTGTTATGCCTTTAGTAGACAAATCAAAACAGATCAAACAAATCTGATCAAATTCAAGGTAGCAAGAATAAACCTCACATTCTGTTAGAAGACAAATGTCATCATTTCCTGTATTCACATTTTGGTACAGTTTTCATTTTCTGTATGACATGTGTGTGTGGTTTTTTTTTCCTAAAGTGATTTTTACCTTTTCTTCCAAACAAAACAACTAGGCCTATTCCCAGTCCCAAAACAATCAATGACATAAAATAACATATTTCTTATATCACTCATACGACTGACTTGAAATGAAGTCCTTTTTTTGCTCATGGCCTGAATGATTGCAGTACCTGGGTTCCTTTCACTATTACAATTTAACATTCGTGTTTGGATTGGACTTTTTTGTGCATGCTCATTGCTCATCTTTAATGGAAATAAAGTCTCTGATATAGATGTTTCACTGTCACTATGATCATCCACAACACTTTGACTGGTGTGTTGTGATTCAACCAAAGTGCCAAGTTTTCGGAGACAACCAACTGCAGTTTACTGTGCTCACCTCTCATCCTTTCAATAATAATTTGATAAAAGTCTATATCCTCTAGTTCTAATTAAAGTATTACATTTTTTACAAATCATTCCAAGCATGTGGGGAAACTAATTAAACCGCTGTACTTTCTAAGAGGCAGTATCTTGGAGTGATTTAGGCCAGTGTTTCTCAATCTATGGGCCGCGGACCGGCACCGGGCCGCGAGAAGATTACCATCGGGCCGCGGGCCGACCTTGATTGCCTTCTTTTATTTTATAACTTTAAAACAGCTGTCACTGTAAATTAGATTATGAAGAAGAGCGATGCTGGCTGGCTGGCTCTGCTATCAGTGTCTTTGCGTCACCTACATCGCCCCTCCCACGTTTAACGTTGTAGAATGTTGAAAACTGTTCCCACTGTCTGCCGTCGGCACGTTTGCACTAATCCATCCTGTCTATCCACACGCATACACGTTTCATGAGACCGATGGCATGTTGAAAGCAAGCTAGTCTTGACTCTTTCTTAGAGAAACGTTCATCTAGCACTGTATATTCACATGACACAGAGGCAAAAAACATTGCGCTTTTACTTGCAATTACGACCCTTCATACATTAAATTCGGCTTCATTTCAAGTGATGGTTACCCCCCAAAACCAATTTGTGTCATCTGCCAAACAATGTTAAGCAACGAGGCCATGAAGCCGCCCAAATAAGCCAGCTGGTAACAAAACACCCAAATCTATTCCAGACGAATTGGCTACCCAAACGAATATTTTAGTAACCTAATTTGGCAGTCAAATGAAAAGTTAACCATGGCATAATCCCTGGTTTCGCCCCACATTTGTAAGTGCCAGGCAACTTTTACAATTTGCGAGATGCTAATAATGCCTTTGATACTGCATGTTGTCCGGCTGCCACCTTGGTGCAGGTCAGGATAAACTTTTGGAGCTCTCGTGCGATGCTAGTCTGCAGTCTATATACTCAACTTTCTATGTCTGAATTCTGGTCGTCCTGGTGCGATGAATATCCCCAGCAGGGTGAAATCGCAGTGAAAACGCTACCTTTCAATTCAACATACCTCCGCGTATGTATTTTCACATTTGACAAAGACAAAATACCGAAACAGACGCAACTTAGAAAACACGCTCCGAATGTCCTTGTCACCCTGTCTTCCTCGTTTTGACCTGATAGGTGCGAGAAAGCAGGCGCACCCTTCGCATTAGAATGTTGTTTTTTCTTTTTCCTGCGATATTTCTGTGGATGACTGGGCCTCTCATTTATTTGAGGTTTATGGTCAGCATGCAGGCTACATTCAATTCTCCCTTTAAGTTCATACTGGGAATGCAATCTGTAGCCTAAATGGGGCTACAGTCTCTTGTCGGTTTAAGGTTCCAGGCACTGCAGTAGCAGCCTACTTGAAGTTCAAGGGTAGTTATAACAAAAAAATCTAAATAAAAACAAAAAGTGGAAAAAAAGAGACGTGACAATAGGTATTACTACTGCTACTTCTAACAATAGACCTAATAGTAATAATAATAGTTGCAGTACATGTAATGACAAAAGTCAAATTATTAGGCCTACATATCTGTGACTAGCACAATAATCTCAAAGGCAAAGCTGTTAGGTCTCCTTGTTTAATAATAATCTACAGTAGTTTAGACCTGTAGTAATAATAATAATAATGATGATAATGGCAACATTAATAATAGTAAACTAGCTATCCATCTATCTTTCTAAGGGCGCCCATGGCGGCGGGCGTTGGGCGGGTGTTCAGGGGGCGGGCAGAGGCCTATGCAGGGCCTTGGAACACCAAGGCCTAATATCACAGGGCCCCAGAGAAAAAAAGTTTGAGAAACCCTGATTTAGGCTACCATATGCTATCCTTGTCCATATCATACTTAATAGCTTACATGGGCCAATTGTTAATTAAACCAATTAAATGCATTCAGTATTGCCAGACCACTCATAAAGTTGCATTTTTTGGCGGGGGTGGTCCGACCTAAACCTGCACTAACGTATCGTGGATATTTAAAGAAACATATCAATTTTACCACGGTTCAATCAAGTAAAGCAAACATGAATAAAGACAAATATCATATTTAGCAGATAGAGGCAGTGAAATGTATCTGCATTAAACTTTAAATGTATTTATAACTTAGCTAATATGACCTAAATTTAGCTTTCAACACCTTTCTCACCATTGACAGCACAGAAGTATCCTAAATTTGGCCATTTATTTAAAAGTTAATATTACCAGTTTTTGACTTCGAAGAAACTTCTCGAACGAGTCGATAGTGGGTTCTGTTTCATTTGAGTCTTCTGACATCTTAACGACTGAATTCGACTTAAATAGTAAATCTTTTCTGTGAGTGAAACTTTTCAGCATTAGGTCACCATGTTCGGTTGCTAAGATACCGAGGTAAATTGAGATGTACTTCCTTCGCACAAGTTTAATTTAGTTCCGGTTCATGCAGTTGCTGGAAGCATTGAAATGCACCTAGATGCAAGTAAATTAAAACGATAGACTTAGTTGCGTTTCAGAGAGTCTGTGTGTCAATGAAATCCTTTATTGGCCAGGTTAAACACGTTTCATGTCTGTGCTTCGAATAAATTACAAATGCGCAAAGTGACCGGTTTTTATACAGTTTACCATCGCAAACTAGCCGAGGGCTAACGTTTAGCTTTAGCCAGCAGTAACGTTATCAATGTAAATTCTCATTAATCTAGGTCAACAGTAACGTTACTTAAATTGTAGACAATTGTGTCCTTTTTGAGCCTGAAATCCAGGTCGATCAGAACTTCGTCATTAGTGATAGAATTAACGTTAGCATTGTAAAACCACGAATAAACAGCAAGGTAGTCTCACGTTATATCAACTGCGACACGAGTTAGGGTTCTTGTATTGGTACGTTACAGTTGAATTGTTTAAGGTAAAATCGCCCCTACAACATCGATGTCTGGAACTAGCACAGCCACAGAAGGTTGTCTCAACAAATGTTCCGATAGTTCAACATCAAACCGCTCCAGTAAAGCAGATTCGCCCCTTCAAGGTCTGAAATTGGCATCACATGAAGTGCTTGAAAAAGCGCAAACGCACGGCAGGATAAAGTGTTCTAAATGTGGTGGTTCAAGGATGTTCTTCTGTTACACATGTTTCTCTTTAGTTGGTGTTAACCAGCAGGAAATCCCCATGATCAAGGTTAGTGCAACAAACGGATCATAATTTAACAGATGGTCCCAAACATGTGTTGTCGAGATAGTTGGTAATTGACGAATCTACGAGCTTGTCTGTGATCTTTGCAGTTTCTGCAAAAAATGGACACGCACTTAATATGAACGTTGGTGTTTGTATGCTAATGAAACATTACTTGTACTTTCAGCTCCCTGTTAAAATCGACATAATCAAGCACCCTAATGAAACCGACGGAAAAAGCACTGCAGTACATGCCAAACTCATCGCTCCAAACGATGTCAACATCTACACGTACCCTTGCATACCCGAGATGGATAGTGATGTGCACAAGGTTAGTGTGCCATGTCTTATGAAAGAAGAAATAAACCGAATAACTTGTATTTACATATATTTCTTTTTAAATATGATTTCAGGCAATTCTAGTTTTCCCAGGACCTGATTCGGTGACGGTTGAAAAAATGTTGGAGCATCTAAATGAGATGAGATCTCACTCAACTGATGGACCAAGTGTGAAGAGACAGAAGGTCGCCGAGGAGACAGAAGTAGCCCTCAAGGAAAATCTACAGGTCTGTCCATTGGAGAGAGTCATCTTCATTGACAGCACATGGAACCAGACAACCAGAATAATCACAGATGAAAGGCTTCAAGGTGTGCATCATCATTTCAGGGTTTTGTCAATGAGTAGGGTGTATACAGTATATTCCATTCTACATTTATAAATATGTTCTTTTTTTTTTTTAGCTTTGCTACGGGTTGAGTTGAAGACAAGAAAAACTTGTTTCTGGCGTCATCAGCGAGGTTCCCCTGATACATATCTTGCTACAATAGAGGCAATTTATTACTTCTTGAAAGACTATCACACTCTGTGCCTTCAGAAGGAATACAGTGGTGAATATGACAATCTGCTCTTTTTTTACTCCTACCTCCACAAACTAATAAACAAAGCAAAGGTTTCTGCAGGAAAATTATAAACATGTTGCTGGACGTTGTAGATAATGCTTTTGTAAATGGACATTTTAACCCTTATCTCAAGATGATGAGGTGGCTATGTGCAGTTTAAGAAGCTACGAAGAAATGGCTGTCACATTTCAACATCAACATTTACCCCTTCATAACACCATTACATCAGGTTGCCTTCAGGTTGCGTTTCTTATGCATTTCTTTCGAGTTGAATATGTAAACTGGTTCATTAACAGGTGTCATTGTGAAATTTACTTTATTTACAAATCAGAAAATTCATGCAGCTTAGTAAATATTCATTGCTCTGAATATTTTTGTTATCATTTGTAATAATTTTGGCCATATCTTGTTGCAAGATCCTCTAAGTTTACCAGATTTACAGTTAGTTCTGGATTGCAATGGACAAAAACCCTATGTAATGGAATTTAATTACAATAATCATACATCCTCAAATGATTAAAGACAAATTCAATTAATAAATACAAATACCACTTTCTGAAATTATCATGGGTGGCCATTCTGGAACTAATAGAAAGCCTCTCTAATTTTAGACTGCAAGCTATCACATGTTTTCTTGGCATCTCCCAGCAGCATAGATGTGTTGGGCTTGTAAAAAATGGGGTTGTCCACCGCTGCGTAGCCCACACCAAGAGTACGCTTCATCACGATCACCTAATGACAGAGGAGATGTTACTGGCAAGCAACTCTATAATCCAAATACACCTCTGTATAATATTTTTTAATCATCATCAATCTAGTGGCTTAAAGGTTACTTTTATAGGACTTTAATATAGGTGGTTTTGATTACATTATGCAATCTAAAGGCATGATCAAATGTTGTAGGAGACTTTCATACTGTACCTGCTTCGATTTCCAGACCTCCAGCACAGGCATACCAGCAATTATAGAATTTGGGTCCTCTTGGGCAGCAGAGTTTACAGTGTCATTTGCACCAATAACAAGAGTCAAGTCAGTCTCTGTTGGGAAAAAAACATGTCAAGCATTTAACTGTGGCCCAAAGCAAGCAAACAATGCTTACAGAAAGGTAAGCTAGCAATAGCAGCTGCCAGCAGACATGTCTCCATCTAAGCAGAACCATCTGTCCAAAGAGTTGCACAGTCTGTGAAGGTGGAAGCTATGAAAACAGACTGTTGCTCTCAAACATTGCATGTCAAAACATTGTTACGTTATGAGTGTTAATTCAACATGGGGAGTCAATGAACAGACACCTGCAGGGGTTGGAGGTCTATGGGAGGTCTGTGCTTGGGTACCGCTGACCCCATTACTTTTCTAAACCTCTCATGTGTTTGATAGGATGGTCATTGAATTACACTTGACCCTTGTGATTATCACCTGGGAAGTCATCATTGATCTCATCCATTTCCAGCACAACATCATAAGGGACTCCAGCCTCAGCCAGCAATACATTCAGCTGACCAGGCATGCGGCCAGCTACAGGGTGGATTCCAAATCTTAAAGGGATAACAAAATAAATACAATTTGTTCAAATCATTACCTTCATATTAAAAATGATTGTTTATGTTAAAATACATTTGCACAATGGCATAAATATAGGTTTTTAATGGTTCATTTAATGTGTTGACCTTTTTCCACAGGATAATGTACTAAACTTTCCCAAAAATGTCAATCTTTCTCTGATATGTAAATACTGTCTGGAGTATCTCTGCAAATGTTTTAGTATTTTCCCCTTTATTTGGGTGAACTTGACATTTTTCACATTATGATATGAGACATGGACATGTTTTGTCTTGTTTTGAATATAAATAAGATTGCATCGTTAGCTTTTGGGATGCTTTATGAAACTTTTCCAAAAAGTGTGGGCGACATTTACACATTCCATTCCAACTCTTCAAAATCAGATGGAAGGCAAATCGTCTTAAAAAAAGTCTTTTTTTCCTCACCTGACTGTTTTACCCTGCTCACAGAGCATCTTCACCATGTCTGCAATGGGGTACTGAGCCTTGGCAGCACAAAGACCCCAACCTTGCAAAATAAAAATATAAAGTATGTTGTATTTTCATATGGTGATTATCACACAGCCAAAAAGATGTGAAACAATATGAAACTGAAAAAACTCAAAAGTCAACTAGATACTCTTGTTGTAGCCGTTTGATCATCAGGTAATGCTTTAGAAAGACAACAAGCATTGTAAGTAGAATTTTAAATGACATGTCTCCTTTGATAAGAGGTCCAAAGAGGAAATAGTGTATGGCAACTTCAGCTTAGCTATGCCCCTTATACAGCACATGCTACGCCTCATCACAGAAGGGGGTTCCCCATGACACTGGCCTCTAACCCCAAAGCCTTAATGCAGTGGAATTCCACCAGCATGGCGGTGTGCGTGCGAGAGACCATATTACCCCCTCTATCTGGCTGACCTCTGTTTTCAAATATATGGAGAGGGGAGAGGGGTCTTTATTCCGGGCTGAAGGGGCAGTAGATTTATCAGTTAAGTAGATCCCTATGGGACAGTCAAACCTCCCAACATCTGACCCTTAAAGGCAACTGTATCCGCCTGCTCCCTCCGCCGCATTGTTGTAATTGACTTCTTCTGCTTCACCTAGGATATGCTACGGTGGAGTAGACATGTGTCGGGATTGTCTTTTCTTCTCCTTTCCATCCTCTTACAAGTTTGTAACCTAATCCATAGGACCCAGCTCTGTGATTTATTATGTTGCAAAGAACAAGATAAAGGAAAACAGTGTTGTGTCTTGGCTGATGTCACCTTTCCCACAGACAATAATCATGGGCTTTGGGTCTTCTGAATAATAAATGCCCAGGTTACAGTGGGATGTCATAAAGGAAAATAAAGTACAAAAAGAGTGGTGCACTAAACAAGGTTTAAAAAGTGCCACAGGTTTTTTCTAAATATATTCAGGGGGCAAACTGATCAAAGAGAGATGCCTACAGTTTGAGACAAAAATGAAATCATGCTAACATTCTGTAGCATCTCAAAGAGCACTTTTACATTTTGGAAGTTCATCTCAACCTTAACTGAACGTTATGACTACCACAACCTGGATGAATGAGAATCTTCACAGATGCTTCAGCTCAACTTTGCAAGATAATCCATACCTAAATGGATTCTTAAGGATTAAGGAGTCTTACTTAGGGATCTAAATTCCCTGTAATATTAAAAGGATTTGTGAATGATCCAAAGGACACCTTTTGAGTATAAAACACTGTGTTGCCTTATAGAGGCACTCAGTAAGTTTATGCGACCACTTTTGTGGTCATAAAATCGCTTAGAAATCGTTTTTTTCTGTTAGACTGGTCTGTTGTGTTGCAAACGGCGATTGAGCACACCGCTGTACAGCCCTGTATAGTGAATACGGAACTTGCAACTTCTGAGGGAGTGTACACTACAGCAATACAGCTAACTGTACAGAGCTCCTCCTACAGGTTTGTGGCGTTTAATGCAGGGTTAAAAAACAGACTTACTGAGTGCCTCTTTAATAAGTTTACTGATATGGTTTGGCAAAGGCAGATGGGGATCGTGGCACAATGTTGCCCTCTGGTGGATACAATCATGCCAAGAGTGTCTAAACCCAATTATAATGATATTTACGTTTTAAATTAAAACAATATACTGCATCAGTGAATTAGTATATGTATATTGATGATAGGCCTGAAAACAAGATGAGATTGAGATTACTGTACAAACCTACCAGGAGTGATGATAATATTGTTAGCCTCCTTGATCATTTCAATGGACTGGTCCACATTCACTTCAGTGTGGGTGCCCACAATTTCCATAGGCTTCCCACCAGCAGTGGATGAGGTGCCATAGCCACCCAAAATCACATTAGTAAGCGAGCGGTTCATGGCCTGCAAAAGCATGTCATATTTCAGTGCAGAAATTGGTATTCACAGAAGATTCCACAGACGGAAACTGTCGCCTAGACCCAGAGAAAACGCTTGCATGTGGTTGCATCACCACACGTCATCTTTATAATACTGATGGCATCCAGACATCTATACTCACCACACACATGATATAGGACAGAATGGCACCAGATGAGCCAATCAGGGCACCAACGATGGTCATGAGGTTGTTGTCCAGCAAGAAGCCCTCAGCGCACAGGGCCCAGCCAGAGTAGCTGTTAAGCACGGTGATGACAACAGGCATGTCCGCACCCCCAATGGCTGCAGTCAATGTGACGCCCTGCAAATTGAAAACAATAGAACACAAAAACAAATCATAGCCCTCAGTATGCCAATAAAATGACAATCATAATCATAGATTGTGTTTTTATCCACCAACAATAAATCCAGCAACACCTTAGATTAAATTACTGGTTATTCTTTCAGCACTTAACCACTGTTTTAGATTTCTTTTGAAAAGAATAGGAATTTAGGGCAATCAAACTCTGCTCTTACATACACCCACACACACACAATGTTTGCGGAAAGTTTGTTTTTCTTCCCAGAGGACCGTCTTTCCTCGCTTTTTTTACCATTATGGTGGAGAGGCCAGAGACTCCCATCAGACAGCCCATGCCTGTGGCATAGCTGTTGGTGAGCATGAAGGGCACCATGCCTCCAACTGAGGCTGCCATGAGGCTGGCGTTGAGCATGTGTCGGCCAGGGAGGAGCAGAGGAGCAGAGTTCAGAACACCTGGCACAGGGACAGTGGGACAATGTTATCTAACTGGTACAGATTAAATAAATAACAAAGAAATATGTTGTATTACTTCAACTGAAGGAAATGCTTGAAACTGTAATTTCTAAAACAAGCATCAAACTACAAAGGGTATGATACTAGTCATAGGCTTGTCTCATTCCTGGCAGCATAATAAAACCAAAACCAAGAAAAGTATTCCACGTTCTGACATTACAGCTTTAAAGCAAACATACTGAAATAAAAACTGGTCTACTTCTGTTTGTTGACAATGAGGACCAAATATTTTCCAGATCCACCCTTGGCAGACATTTTTGTGGATTAGCAGAGCTAATAACCGTTATAGTGTGAGTGAATCTCATCCCTCAGAAATGCTGCATACCTTGAAGCTTTCCATATGCAATCAGGGAACCACTGAAGGTGACACCACCAATGTATGTGCCAAGATAGGCAACTGTCTTCACCACATTGGCGGCAGGATGGACATCGAGGTGTGGGTACTCAATGATGTACTCCGCAACGCAGGTGAGCACTGCTGCCAACCCTACAAGGCTGTGGAAAGCTGCCACTAACTGAGGTAGGTCAGTAATCTCAATCTTCTTGGCAATGGTTAACCCTACCATCAGATAAAATAATGGGATTTAGTAACAACTCATACACATACTGTGTATGGAATATTCATATATTATATAAGGTTTAGCTTTTATATTTCTATGGATTAAATCAATTCACATGCATTAGCTCTTTGATGACACTTTGAATGGAGATCAAGTGTCAGCTCTACATTCTAAACCTTGTCAACATTTCAGCACCATATTTGTTAAAGCTGCAACATGCAATGTCTGATTATAATTCAATTCAGTCTGACAAACTTGATGAAAACGACACGCCTGTTTCTCATAAGCCTAGAACATATCTGGGCATTAACATCAAACCCCACATAGAAGGATCCAGGCCAGCTACTTAGTGTGAAATTAAAATGGCTGCAAATCAAATTAGAAAAGATGACCAAAAAAGACAAACAATGCCAGACATAAACAAACACACCCTGAACCCTTTGCAACTGCCAAAGTTTTGAATATATCATCATTCGTCATGTGAAAATTATAGCCACACACACTACACTGACAAGATGATTAACATTTTATGGGTATCATATTGTGAACTGATTTTACTATCATTGCATATGAAATCAATGGATATGAAATCCACTCGAAATTCCAAGCATTTGATAATGTGTCTGCCCTCAAACATTTTTGTTACATCTATTGTTTGTAACATATGCTGTATTTTTCTAAGTATCTGCATCATCGGATCATGTCAACTTCAACATGAGAACACACAAGGCGCTGTGGTATGTGCACACACTGCGGTATGCACTCTGACATACCTAAGGTGCCTCCGGTTGCCATGGCCAGAGACATCTGTGACAGCAGCTCAGGGGAAGGCTTGAGCGCACCCAGTGTGGCAGCGATGCCGCCAGCCACCCCCATCATCCCCAGGGCATTGCCCAACCGACTGGTGCCCTGAGCTGAGAGGCCCGCCAGGGCCCCCACGCAGCACATGCCCGAACCCAGGTACATCATCTGTCAACACACAGTCACGGGAGTGAGGAGTGGCATTAACACAGAACACACACACACACACACACACACACACACACACACAC
>JAGFZM010001022.1:193326-222754 GCA_017657215.1 Limnothrissa miodon | reverse complement strand
ACACACACACACACACACACACACACACACACACACAGCACATCTAGAGACATAGGGTTATATTGCACCATCACCTGTTCTATGTGGTATCCACTGGCTACAGATGCCCCGTATCCACCAACAAAGACAGCTGCAGGGATTCCATACAGGTAGTTATACTCTGGGGGGTCTGTGGGTCGCTTAAACATGTCCAGCATTCTCTGTGTGATGAGGAATCCACCTGAGGTACAGCAGGTAAATAAATGATAGTACTGTACATTTTCTGCATGGCTTCTTTTTTTAACAAAACAGAATGAAAAAATATATCTGAAAGAAGAAAAACTCTTCATCTATTAAAGGCTAGATCAAATATTGCTGTCTTTTGGAGGGGATCTGAAACAAACCTGCAATGTTAATAGATGACACAAAGGCAGCTGCCAGTGCCAGACTCTCTGGGAGACTGGATGGGTAGAGGCCTCCACCCATCAGAACTAACCCACCCACAGCAGTCAGACCTGGACAGAGGAGTAACAGTTTCAACAGTTTCACAGACATCCATCACAACACAACAGAGGAGATTATACATAAACCCATACACTCAAATGAACATTGTCAACTGATGTAATGGTAAAATGCAAAAACTACATGTACATCACAAGTGTATTGGTGTATGTATACAAGTGTATGTACAGTATAATGGTGTAGATGCTGCAGTTGCTGTTGGTGATGTTTATTTGGGGGTAGGTGATTTTACCTGAGATAGCATTTGTTACAGACATGAGAGGTGAATGCAAGGCTGGGGTGACGCCCCACACGGTATGGTATCCAACAATTCCAGCCAGGCCAAAAGTGGTGACCATCTGGGTGAAAGCAGCATTGGGTGCAATAAGGCCCAGGCCAAGGACAGTGGACATTCCTAAAACAAGACAAATAAATACACACAAATGAATGAAATACATTCCAGCTATGCTCAGTGCTATGTGAGAAGCATGTTTTTTGGACTGATATGTAATCACTTTATACATTCAGACACATTATGCAGTTTCTCAATTATTAGCTGTTGTTAATACCTTGAATTGACAAAATTGGCTAAATCTATGAAGATGAATATATGGGAGATGGCTATGCATGGAAATGCATTTTTTTGCATTCCAAAGTAGTTAATACAAAGATTCAAGTTGGGAAAATACATTATTCTACCATAGCTTTTCCCAACAACTTTATGAACTACAGTACATTCTCCTTGTCTCATCTATTCAAGATGATATAATCATTAGAATAGGTGTTTCATCATTACCTGCTGTATAGATTCCAGCAGAGGTCATGGTGCGATTAAAGGGAGAGACTGAGGCATGTTTCTCAGCTTCCAGCTGAGCCACTGTCTTCTGCTTAACGGGAGCAGGTAACGGGACAGTCTTTGGTAATGGTGAGGGGAAAATGTTCTTGCCTTGCTGGGGTGACAGGAAGAAATGTGTTAGAGTGGGGAGGCCATATTTCCTCACCCATGCATTAATATAAACTAATTATAAATAAACTAATTAATCAATTACACTTCTGCAAGTCTAACAACTTTGAGAATTTTTGCTTGGTTGCTTAAACAGAGACAGCCCAGAACACGATTAAAGTTTATAATGTATGAAGTCTAAATAGTACAGGTCCAGAACCTAAAGTGACTCATAGTTCACAAAGCCACAGAGACGGCTGCCAAGTCAACAAAACAGGAGACTTATTTGGAGCGTGTTAAGAAACGGTTCTGAAGAGCCAGATAAATTCCTATGAAAATTGTGTACATTTCTTTTTCAACACAAAGTAAGATGATAGGTCTCATGGAGGCTGTCTGTTCCCCTCTGTCTTTCAAGTATGCAGTAAACAAAGTGTCAGAGAAGAAATTCTGGGAAAGGAGGGCAAACACTGCAAATACAGAGCGCCAATCCTTTTTTCTCACGTGAGACCTTGGGATGTCGGTGTGGCTGAAAACCTCATGAATAAAAGCCAGTTGGCTGTGTGTTTGGCGTTGTAAATTCCAATGTTTTACTCTCCCTGACATGCATTTCACACAGAGATCAAAGTTGGTAATTTTGCTATGGAGTTGACACCTATTCTATACTCATTTTAGACATGGGTCCTCTGGCATGGGTGTGTGTGGTTGATACTACCTGCATGACCATGGTGCCTCGGATGACATGCTCAAGTGTCCCATAGTCAAACTCCTCCACAGGTTCAAAGTGAAAGTACTCCTTATCGGGGCTAATGGCCTTCAACAGCTTCAGAATGTTGTTAGAGTACAGTGAGCTGGCCTGTGTTGACATTCTGCTGGGAAGATCTGTGTATCCAACATGTGTCACTCCCTAATGGACAGATATACACATCAAATGTACAATCAAAGAAAACAATTACAATTCCCAAAAAAGGGAACTGTTGTTGTTGTGTTGTGTTTATGCTTATAATTACTTGCCCTTGTCTTTCTTTCTTTCTCTCTCTATAATATATATAATTATTTATTTTTATTACTTCTTGGGGACAATGTGGTATGGGTCTTTCATCTATACAATACACTTTCAGTGCCACAAATTATTGTAGGTCACCAACAGAGTGCTCCAAATTTGATTCACCTACCATATTAATTTCTCCTGTTCTGTCATATAGCCCTGGTTAATGATGGAGGTCTACTGGTTTAAATGGTAATACTCACATTGTGAACATGGAGTTCCCCTGGTTTAGTGGTCTCAATGTTACCCCCGGCTTCAGCAGCCAAATCCACCACCACAGAACCATCCTTCATAGACTCCACCATTTCCTTCTTAATCAGGATTGGTGCTTGTTTTCCTGCAGAACCACAGAGAAAAATAAATAATAATAAAAATTTGAATTAGAATTATGAGTTTATAGCTTATGAGACCAGTGTACCAGGAAATTATAAATAAACAAACCTTTCAAACGTATTGTGTTACTTTGTAAATAAGAGAAGTGTGGTTATATTTTTTTTTACCTGGAATAAGAGCAGTGCTGATAAGAATGTCCACTTCTTTACACTGCTTGGCAAACAATGCCATCTCTGCCTCAATGAACTCTTTAGACATCTCCTTGGCATAACCACCGACCCCCTCTCCCGACTCTTTCACATCCACTTCCAACGCCTCTGCGCCAAAGGACCTAAACTGCTCCAGGGCGGCTGGTCTGATAATCAAAAGCATGGTCACTTTTCTTTCCCAGACAGATACTATTAAACAAAACTTTCATTTACACTCATGGTTTAGAATGTTATGCACCTTGTGTCAAACCCTCTCACAATGGCACCCATTGATTTGGCTGCTCCTGCCGCAGCAAGGCCAGCAACACCGCCACCAATAACAAGCACCTGTGAGTGTCAAACACAGTCATTTTCAAATGACCTATCGCTTTGAAGATTGGATTTGTTAAATGCCCATAAAGCAACATTTTTCAGTTAATTAATCTGTTTCATACTGTTTAGGATGCTAACATGAGTCACTACACGGCGAACGACCGGCCTACAACGGTAGATACAGCATTTGCAATGTTCAACAGCAGCAGTCCGCCTCCAATAGAATGCAGTGCAATACAATGCAATACAGCAGTCTTTAGAGGGAGCTTGTGAGAGAAAAAAACAGAACGTTGCTTAGCCCTACTTTAATATAGACCTGATTTTTGAATATTCAATATTTAAACCCCAATCATTGCATGTAAACACTCATTAAAGTGAGGTAAATGAAGTACAGCTTGGAGTCTGAAAGTCACTGCCTTAGTTCTTAGGCTCTGTAGTATTCTAGTAGTATATAGAGCAGCGTTTTTGAACTTTTTCAAACTTTTCCATTAAAAAAATCACAAGGCACACCACCAGCAGATTGTGAAAAAATGAAACTCTGTAATCTATATTGACAAAGTATAAAGTCATTCTCACCAGGTGACTCAAGTGAATATGAATCAAAGAAACACAAAAGAAGTATTTTATACCCGAGACAGCACAGACACATGACAACTGCAAATTATTGGCAGATAATAATTTGTTTTGAAAAATATTTTTAGACCAATTAGGTGAAATTGGATAATTTCCCACGACACACCAGACAGTATCTCACAGTATCTGTCTGGACTACTGCTATAGAGTACTAACATACTTGAGGAGTATGTTACCTTAGCTGGAGGAACTTTCCCAGCTGCTGTGATCTGACCGGTAAAGAATCTCCCGAAGTGGTTTGCAGCAAGGACCACTGCTTTGTACCTGAGTGCCATGAGAAAAGAAGTCAATGCACCCTCTTAGCCTCTGAATTATTTCCACTTTAAAACATGTTTTCTGATAACTTAGCATGAATGATATGCTTTAAACTCATGCAACTTATCTCAAATTTATAGCCATTGTCAATACTGCAGAAGATAAGAGAGAATTCTAATGGAAAACATGCTTTCGGCTCTTTACTCCAATAAATTAAGTTGTTCCTCGTTGTAAATATTGTTCATTTTTACAATTCCTCTTTCGTGTTGCGGCGGACAGAACATTAATCTTTTAGCCATAAAAGCAAAACCACTCCACAAGGCTGTGGGACAGGTCATTACACATCCCCTCCACCGTGTCATGCATTGACATGCATAGTGCTTTCACATAATATTCATACCCTGCAATGTTGGCCATTGAACTCAGGGCATCATAACCCTGAGCGATGGTGACACGGGGGACCTGGTCCATGGCCAGGACGGTGCACTGCTGCTTGGCCAGCTTGTCCATGAGCTCAGGGTTCTGGGCTGGGTAAATGAAGCTCACCAGGGTGGATTTGGGCTTTAGTAACTCAGCTTCGTGCATCCCCAAAGCCTCGTTAAAAGTTGGCGCTCGCACCTGTGTTCCCAAAAAAGACGTTGATAAGGCTTTCCTGTTCTCATTTATCCATGTTATTTTTCAGGTCATCACAGACCTGACCCCCCCCCCATGCATGTGTGTCCTTTGAAAGACCCTTAAGGGCAGGTGCTCCATGTTACTAGAGTTATGAAACCTTTATGCACTGAACATGAGCTCAGAAGATATGGCTCATAAAATCACTCATGATAAATAATAAAAAAATTTGATTCAGCCTACCTTCAGAACAAGGTCTGAGTTAAAGGCGCCCTTGGTGTCTGTGATTTTGGCGCCCGCATCTTTGTACTCAGCATTGGAGAACTGGGAGTCTTCACCAGCCCCACTCTCCACCTGCACATTAAAGCCCTGCTTAACCAGGGCCTGCACTCCGGCTGGGGACAGGGCCACCCTCTTCTCAGTCTTAAAGATCTCTTTGGGCACACCCACCAGGACATCACTATAGCGCACACCTGTGGAGATCAGAGAAACTTAGGGTTGTAGTGTTGTAGTGCACAAAATGAATTAGTGAGGAGAGCCCCAATTTTAATTCTTCAGTAGCCTAAAAGACCATGAAATATACTTTATAAAATGGGGAATAAATCAGGTTAGACTTGTGCAGCAAGGCCGGGCTAGAGTCTGATCCAGAGAGTCTTGTTTCACATATCTCTCCTTACTTGGCTTGCTGGTCTCCAACAACAGCAAGACATTATTAGCAGCAACTGGCTGCGTGCCCAGTTGTGTCCAGTCTGCACAGAGTCAGTGAGACGCTCTGGCATTGCCCACAAAAATGTCCACCCTTATGACACAAAATGAGGAAAAAAAGAGCATACCCTAAATCAGGATATTCACAACCTTACTCACACAAGTGAAAATAGTTTAAGACAGGGACCTGCAGCTAACAAACAATGTTACATTTTCACCTTTACATGACCTCTCCAGCAGTTGCTGTAATCAACAATTCACTGTAGGCAGTTGCAGTTGGGGGAGGATTAAAGTGAATACCTCTCACCGTTGTTTTCAAACACTACACTGTTCATCAGTCATTGTGTGTCATTATCTGTGGATTGCAGTATGCGAGGGCACTACATTACAAAGAGAAAGTCAAGGCCTCAGACGCCTTGAACTTGAATGACCTGTAGTTGTGTAACATAAGGATACATGAGGAGCCGAGGGAGTTATGTGATGTGATAAAATATTATAGTATAAAGAATACTAAGTAAATACAAAAAGTATGACACTAGATGACATACCTTTGGTAGCCTGTTGGTTCCATAGAATAGGGAAAGTCTGGAAATACCTTTTCCCAGGTGACTTTTTAAACGCAGCTTGGTGAAACAAGGGCACAGAGGTGCAGGAGACACTGCGCAGGAGGCAAGACATGGCTCGCACGGTCGTTCTGTGGCCCCAACCCAAAAATCCTGAATGCAGAGGAATGGATGACTTGCTGTGCCCTCAGATGGAAAGAGACATTTTTTTTCTTCCAGGAAAAAGTCCAACACCAGAAGCCCTGAGCTAACACTCACACTCACATGCTTTAGGCCCAGCAGAGTGACATTTAATTCCCCAGGACATCAGTAAGCAAACACATAGCTGCGGGTTCGCGAGAACTGGGAATGTGACGGCGGAGTGGGGAAGTGTGCCAAGAAACTCCTCTCGGTGACAGTGTGTCCAGAACTCACAACACGTTGGTACTTTCTGACTCAGACAAATGCTTTAATTTTAAAATAAAAACAGGGACCTGCTGTGTTTTTCTTGATTAAAAATCTCATTTATTATTTTCACATATAATTTTGACATACAGAGCAATTTGCATTTTTATACTGACACACAACCCCACATAGTCCTCAAGGTGTCTGGAGGTCGACTAAACTGCGTTAATGTGAACACTATCAATTAGCCTACACATGGAAAGAAAGACTGCTGCAATGTAGCATAGGCTACCACTGTCTGATCCATGCTGTTTCCCCATGTATCTGATGAAACTGGCTACGTTATAGTTAGAGTTGCCGTACCTTTGCAGAAACTCTGACAGGCGACTTTTCTCTCTTACAGGGAAAAAAGGACTTTTGACATGATTTCGTTTTTGACCTTCAGAACGAGCGCGGTGCCACTGAGAGGTTTCAATATCACAGCCTAATCTACTATAAATAGCGGCTCATGTGATTCGGACAAGTAGCGGAGGGAAAAACGCACCCGCGAAGTTTTAAGAAACAAACCGCAGGCCTGCCAACGCACACGCATGGGTGAGATACACTTTTTTGTACAGTGGCCCTGAAGGTAAACAAACAACATTATAGAAAACACAACAGCAAATTAAAAAACGCAACAGCAAATCAAAAAACACAACTGCAAGTGAAAAAACAACCGCAAATAACACAGCAAACTGAAAAACACAACGGCAAAAGTGAAAACAGTGGCAAAAGAGAAAACACAACAGCAAATCAGAAGACACAACAACAAAAGAAAAAACACAAGGCTAAACAGAAAACACAAAAGAGAAAATGGAAAGGGTAGGTCTCTTCTCAAAATGTCTTGCTTCTGATTGGACACCGAATGGGAGAGAATGTCAACAGCTCATAGGCTACCCTAAAAGGGGTGTAGGAGCTTGTGAGCTGAAGCCATACAGACTATGGCTGAGCCTGTGACTTTGCATATTAAGCCTTTATTTTTCATTGATAGTAGCCTATTTTTTTTAGGTTAGCCAACATCAGCAGAACAGAAGGCCAAGTCAGACGAGGGTTAGAAAAATAAGGAACAGTTTTATTTGATGCACATCAAGGGAGAAACAGCATATTCACCATAACTTACAGCCTTTTACGCTGCGCGTTTCCACCGTATCCATCCTTCACTTGACTTCATCAACTGTTTCTACGGCAACCACTGAGCTACTAGCCTGGGCCCGCCCATACTTCCTGTGATGCTACATTCAATTTCGCAAGCAGTCAGTCTGGCCAGGCTGCCGTTTTAGAGGAATTATTTTATCCAAATCTGTGGGCACCAATGAGAAACGAGCTTACGCATATGTCATCGGAATGAGTGGTCTGATTGGTTGTAGATTCGTCAAGTAGTGTACAGAGGCATCTGATGGACGCAGGTTAAGCCCGCCTCCCAGAAGATGTTTAGTAATGTAGGATGGCCAGAATAAGCTCCCATGAGCTTTGTCGTGCAAGCCAGGCTACTGAGCTACAGCTTAGTGGATATAACGTTGGCTTACGTTTCTTACTCCTGCCCCCGTCAAGACACACAGTTACCTGATTGGTTGCCGCTTTCTGATAGACATTTTGAGAAGGGACCTACCCTTTCCGTTTTCCTGACTTGCTGTTGTGTTTTCTGCTTTGCAGTTGTGTTTTCTCTTTTGCCTTTTTGTTTTCTCTTTTGCCGTTGTGTTTTCTGATTTGCCATTGTGTTTTCTCTTTTGCCGTTGTGTTTTCTCTTTTGCTGTTCAATTCAATTCAATTCAATTTTATTTATATAGCGCATTTTTACAAAAGGCATGTCACAAAGCGCTTAACACAAGAGGCCCAATGAGCAACAGGGGCAAGGAAAAACTCCCTCGCAGCGTTTTTTGTTTTTACTTGTTATGGTAGAGGAAGAAACCTTGGGCAGTTCCGACGGCTCAAGGGGCTAACCCAACTGCCTAGGGCAGGTTTTCAGTCTCTTAGATGGTGAGTAGTCCACTATTATTCCATTAGATACATATTACAAGAAAATTTTGGTAAATAAAGTACAGTAATATAGGAGTCCCATTAGAATCCCAGGATATAGTCCCATGTCATTAGGCGCAATCAAGCCAGGGGCCAGCTAGAGGCTGTAACAATCATGTCAGGGTCATCTGTGAGCTGAAGGCAGACCGCCCAGGAAGCCCACAGATGACCCTGACATGATTGTTACAGCCTCTAGCTGTAACTGTTGTGTTTTCTCTTTTGCCGTTGTTTTCTGATTTGCCATTGTGTTTTCTGATTTGCTGTTGTGTTTTTTCTTTTGCCGTTGTGTTTTTGAGGTTGTGTTTTTTGACTTGCAGTTGTGTTTTTTGATTTGCTGTTGCGGTTTTTAATTTGCTGTTGTGTTTTTTGATTTGCTGTTGCGTTTTTTAATTTGCTGTTGTGTTTTCTATTATGTTGTTGTGTTTTGACCTTCAGTGCCACATACTTTTGACTGTCTTCACCACTGAGCAGTGGTCTTCACACGATCACACGCCATACTTCCGATGTCACACACTAACCTTTGCATCAGATCAAACACTACCTGCAATCGATCAATTCCACAATGCCGAATAGGCAGAAGTGTTTCTTATAGCCTGCAGAGTGCTCCCCTAACGTAGATGGCGCACCTTATCTTACACTGCACTTGCGAGCTGAAGCTGATATCATAGGCGGGATTAGATGCGTGAGTTTGACAAGGTGGAAGACCCGGGTCTATTAAAAATTCTTAGGTGCAAGCGTGTTGAAGATCTCTCAAACAGGCACATACTGGCCTACTTCCAAACTTACGGTTTCTTAATCGATTTTAGCCTATGTGTTCTGATATAACGCTCTAGCTGAGCTGAGCTCATCACAGGTCACTAGAAGTAGCCTACTTTGGTAGCTTGTTGCTCTAATGTTAGATGTTAAAGACTTCTGAACGAGATGTAGCCTATTAAAGGCTAACTAAGCAACATTTTTCAGTTAATTAATCCGTTTCATAATGTTTAGGATGCTAACATGAGTCATTACACGGTGAACGAACGGCGTAGAATGCGCCACTGTGGCCTACAACGGTAGATACAGCATTTGCAATGTTCAACAGCAGCGGTCCGCCTCCAATAGAATGCAGTGCAATACAATGCCATACAGCGGTCTTTAGAGGGAGCTATTGAGAGAAAAAAACAGAACGTTGCTTAGCCCTGCTTTAAAGAACGGGTTGTATTGTATTGTAAAGTGCAATTCATGGTAATACCGAGTTTTCAAGACAAGTAGCAAAGTCGCAAATTGTCAAAAGCATGGTGACCTGCAGGAATGTCGCTAAGAACTTAATTTTACGTTGTACACTCTCAACTATGTTATAGGCTAGAGTAGCAGTGGTTAAGAAATAATGTGTCATGAGGTTTATTCAATGACTCAATGACTAGTTTTTAAAGATAAGCCTGATGTGTGTCATATGTAATATTCATTTGAAATATCTTGTAATATTCATTTGAAATATCTATTTTATTTGGGTAGCCTTGCAGTACCAGCCCCTGAAGTTTTAAAATATTTGTAATAATATCTAGCTCAGCTTTTACAACTCCTCCCCGTTTACTGAATGGGAGAAAATCAGCTCAATTGAATCATCCCGACGAGCACTGTAGGGACATAAGAAGCCTTTGTGACATGACCAAGTTAATGAAAGTGTTTTCTGTGAGAGGGTGTTTTCTGTGGTGGCTCTTAACAAAACTAAGACAAGAAACAACTTGGCCCTAAATGGCAAAGATAACTGACTTGGAGCCATGCTACCAATGGGAGCCTTCACCCAAAATTATTAAGGCCCCCAAGAATGCCACAGTCATGCACACCAAACAGCATATGCATGACATATGTAGACTTTGTGGACATATAGGTCTGTTCCATTTTCTGTTTCTGTTCTGTTGACAAAATCAAATGCATTTATCAAAACGTCAAAAAATGTTAATGTACACAATGGAAGACACCCCAGAAAAACATCTCACTCCAAGGTTTTTTGAAAAGTTGGCAGCCCTGAAACCGCCATTCAAAACATCAAAACCATGAATAGAGAGATCATGATGAATAGTATGGGTATAGATAACTTATAATGTAAGCTTTTTGGCATTTGTGCATAATGCATGCAAACACTTGTTTGCCTAAGTCCTGTAAAAGTATCTGGTGTGTGTAGGTAAATCAGAACAATCAGATTATTTCGCCTTTAGTAAAACTTTCCAGCGGTCGACAATAACAGATTTTCCTTACAGACCCATTAACTAAAAAGTCTATGGGTGGCTTTTTGTAGTATTTTTTTAACGTTCTTCAAACAAAGAAACTTAAACTATCACTTAGCCAATGTGTCGTAGTCCTTGTATCTGACATTTTATCCATCACTTGTTCTCTTTTTGATGTTGTTATCGTGAAATCTCCACTAAACCAACCCTACGAGCAGCGCGTCTAGGACTGGCAGTGTTTTTCGGGCTGGCAGAGCCTATTCTCATGCCCTGCTCGGTGATCCTCTTGAGCATGCTCTCCACCCAGTTGCTCTGAAGCTTTCCTGGAGAGGGCGCAGACGAACCCCTCATGTTCCTTCCAGAGGTGATGAGCTCGCCAAAGCCCTCTTGATGAGAGAAGGCATACGCAGACCGCCGTGAGCTGGTCCTACGTGCAACCTTCCGATTCGGCTTGTATGGATTCTGCTTCTTGCTCACTTGCAGGTAGCGTACCTAAGAGAAAACAAATTTCCCATCACCTGGTGGTTTGCTTTCCATTCACAACTCATCATTAGGCCTGTACTGGCCTACCTGACTACAACAATGATGTCTTACCTTGTCAATTAGAGTTGGGTGAAGTTCAATTTGCACAAATCTAAATGCTACTCCAGGCATTAAACATATCACAGTGGTGAGAACAATGACTAGCCAGACATTACTTTGTGTTAGACAGTTATATGCAGCTCCTGCACAGAGAAGAAAAAGACATTGATGTGATAATCAATTTCAGTTTTATTTGTTTTTTATTATTCTTTGAAAGGTTACCATAAATGTAACTAACCAAAAAAGGAAAACTGCTTTGGGAATTCATGAAAGGTACTGTTGTTAAATGGGATGGACAATATGAAGAAGAAGATTGCCACACTTCCCCAGATAAAAAGATGATTAAATGGCGTCCAGTAATTTGTATCAAGTCCAATCTGAAAGTTAAACAAGAGTAAAGTGTTTTTAGTTTAATGAAATATATGCATTTAGAGATGCAATAAGCTGAAGAAAATACTTGATGACTTAAAAACATATCACAACACTTATCAGATTAAATTTCATATGTTGCCTCATTTTGTTACTGTTCATGTAGTTTGGCATACAATACCTTAAGATTGCTAATACAGACATAAAACACAAACACTTACTGTATGCAGACTGGGGTCACACAACAAAAGCAATATGAATTCTTGACTTCATTACCTGAATGCTCACTACAATGATCAGTGAGGTTGCAATGACTATGGCAAAAGACTGGTGGTCACTGGCTGTGGTGCCGTCCTCCCTCATAGCGTAACCCAGAGTGCAGTATGGCACGAAGAACAGAGCGAGAGATGTGATGATGCCATTCAAAGAACACAAGAGGAACTGGCGCTTGTTGAAGAGCTGCCTCTGCTGACCTGGTTCATACAGCTGAGGGTACCTCAGGCTGTTCTCCTCACTCACATCCTAACAGCATACACAACACGTATATGGAGTCACGCACACAAGCCACAATATGCAGTCAACAGTGAAGTGAGTATGAGAGAAGTGTTTACCTGATCAAACAGGCCTAATGCAAGAACTGGCTGAGATGTGTAGACTACGTTGAAGAGAGTGATGAACCACTGATCATATACAGTCTGTGAAGAGTGAGGGTTCAAAGGTCATTTCAATACCTGGCTGTCTGGGTTGACTAGATCAATGTAGTGTTTACATTAATATATATAACTGGAAAGAAATAGATTACTATTATACTACAAATACCTATCTAATGTCAGCTGTGGTTTGGCCTAACTCCAGGCTTTGGGCTTGAAGCTAATAAGTGTTTGGCTCGAAGCCTGACCAGTGGACCATGCCAGAGATACTTTTTGAGTAAGGGACCTAATCCATTATCTGTTTATCAGGTGCCACTATAGCTGACAGCCCACTTCTTTGCTTCACCACACAGTGGTCACAGTGTGTTCTGTCTTTTTCACTAATTTCCCTCATAGGCTCGAAAGTGTATACATACTTAAACTAATAATCTCAGTTTCTTTTGTGTAGATTTATTTTTTATAGAGTTTTTTTTGGTGCTGTCTAGATCAGTGAGGTTGTTACAAAAATGGCAAAAGACTGATGGTCACCGAATTTGGTATTTTGAACACCAGACTTATACTTACCTGCGCTGAAAAACCACAGAAGATGGCAAACCAGACATGCACAAGCGTGAATGCAAAATTCTTGTAGAAGAAGTATCGCAGGAATTTGCACATGCGGTGGTAGGACCAGCGGCCATGTACCAGTAGGAGGCGCTGTAGAAAACAAAACTGGGCAAAGGAGTAGTCTGCTGCGAGGACCGCCTGCATGCCTTCCTGACCACTGATGCCCACACCAATGTGAGCCGCTAAGCAGCAGTAAAACACAAGTTTACACAAAATGCAATTAGCATCCAATTCAGTCATTACATAAATGTTTTCACATAATAAATAGTATATATTCGCCAACAGAGAGTGAAGATGAAATTAGCAAACAAATAATGGCACTAGGCTTACTTATTAAAAACAGAGAGACTGAGTTTAGAATGCCATACATATAACCCTACTTTTGATCATGCTGACGTCATTTGCCCCGTCTCCTATGGCCAGGGTGACAGCCTGCTTATGTTTCTTCACCAGCTCCACCACCTGAGCCTTCTGCAGTGGGGTTACCCGGCAGCAGATCACCGTCTTGCACAGGCAAGCTGTGTCCAGCAGGAGGTGCTGCAGCTCTGTTTCCAGCAAATAAGCCTGTGAAATACATCACCCAAATGCACTGTCTGTCAACATACTTACAGTACTTCTACCTTTAGACAGTCAGAACGGACTGACTATTAAGAACAGAACACTCAACAATATGTCATATCACCTTGAAAATTAAAGACATTAATATAAGGACATGTAGACAGAGTCTGAGAAATATTTGCATTAATCAACTTACCAGGCAAGGTCCACTGATGATAAGAGCATACTCTGAATCTGTGGTCTCTTCAAACACAGAGTCATGTGCATAGATGTCAGCTTGTTCCAGATGTTTGCTGCTGTGTTTCACTGATCCAGAGATATAATCTTTTGCTCTCCTACAAAATAAAAAATAGAATTTGAGGCAAAGACCCTCGCTCTCAAATACATTTTCGGTGCTTACTCACTCTCTTTCTTTCTACCTGAGCTGCATTTCGGCCTCCCAAGCTGTGGGACCAGAGATGATGAAGATTTCACCCATATCTCCCCTGAGCATACTGCAAGAGTAAGCTACATTCATGGCAGTTTCTGCAGTGACAGAAGAAAAATTTTACAGAGAATATTTTACCTTTGTACTTCACATATGCAATTTGCATGTTATTATGTCAACCAATATCTAAATCTAACTAAACGTATTCATTATATAATTGTATCATCACAGTACAAGTACAAAATATACCCAGCTTGTCTCCAGTTAGAATCCAGATTTTTATGTTTGCCAAGCTCAATGAAACAAGCGTCTCAGCCACACCCTCCTGTAGTTTGTCCTCTATAGCAGTGGCCCCGAGGAGCTATAAATGAGAATAAACAAACAATATGTGTGCTTTATCTTTATGATAAATGCTGTAAATAATATGTAAAACAGGTTCTTTTTGAATTGTTACTAGCACACTCGTGACATATGAACGTTAAAGTCATCCAGAGTGAGACATCCAATCATATTAGTATTAGCATGGGGTTTTTAGCTGGTAGTTTGTGGAATGCTATCCATTTATGAACTCACTTTTTTGGTATCTTGGTAGGCCTCATGGTTCATGAACTGTTTATTACTGTACGGTATTACAAGCTGATGACCAGAAACTAGCTTAAAATGTACATGACCCAATTCTCTCATTTAGAAACCTTGAGTCACACTGATGTTAGATCGAGCCACACTATGTTTCTGATCAGTCAGTTAGAATATTAGCATTAAAAGATGTCAAAACATTATGGAGATTTACCATAAGATACATGCAGGACATCGAAAACACATGTTTTCATCCCAACTAATTTCTATAATTAAATGTAATTTAGTCCACCATGGGTATTCTGATAACTTTGTCAATGTAGGCTTTAAAAAACACTACAAATGCTACAATTAACTGTCCAACTTCTCTACCAATTTCTGTAAGTGCATTGCATTGATGACCTAACACTCGCTGTATGAATGATAAGGTTTATTTTAAGATCAGAAAAAAACAACAGTAAACTACATACTGTCAGGTCACTTTCAATCTCCTCACACAAGGCATCAACATACTGCTCCCTGTTGTCCACGGCAGTGCTTGCAATGTGAAGCCTTTTAGCCCATTCCTCAAAGAAGGCTTGGTCCAGGTTTTTGTAGGCCAGCACAAGTGTTCTCAGGCCTTCTCCAGCAAACAACTGATAGAAAGATAAAGAAACAAAAGTACTACTGTTACTGGAAAAAAATGGTGCAGGGTATCATGGACTATTTTAGTAGTGTAAATTCAATATGTTAACTCAATAGTCAATATATAACTGACTAATCTTTTAACTTAAATTAATTTAAAACATACCACAGTGTTTGGCTCTAAATATCAACAATACTTTGTAGTTCACAATTAATTCCAGACACATTCATTTTCTTTTATTTTATAAGAATCTTGGTTTCTAACTCCTCACGTCAAGGCATAAGGCAAATATATTATACTGCCATTGTCAATGTTACTGACAGCACCAAGCAGTAACAAATGACTAAGTACAAGAAACGAAACGTGAAAATGAATGCAGTTACCTTTGTACTAACAAACAAGATGAATAATATCAAAACGAAACATTGGAATAACCACAGAAGACAAAAAACTAAACAAAAAAATGACCCGTAAAACCCAGAACAGGATATGACCTACATTAAGGTGCTCAGATGTGATGCATTTAAGTTCTTCATTTGCTGGATTCAACCTCTCAAACAAAATGGTGTCAGCACCCTTACAGTAGAGTTTTATCTGACCATCTGGGGTTCTAACTACATTGAACAGGAGATAGTAGAGAAGAATTTCAACTCTTGCACACACTAACATTTCTAATTAAACAGTATGTTATCTATGGCAAAACACCAACTCAAATGCCATTTAATGTGCCTGTATTACATTTTTGGAAAGACATTCCAACTCCACTTACTTATAACACTCATTCTTTTGCGCACGTTGTTGAAATCCAGGATAGCAAGGAGCTGGTAGTTGACCGAATTGCCCATTTCAACCACAGTGATAGTCTCAGGTGTTCTATCACTGAACACAAAGCCAAAGTTTCTGGCTGCTGTCACCAGGGCACCCTCATCAGGTGACTGAGCCTGATATGACAGCTCTCCTGGAGAACAGTGATTTACCAGGGGTACCCGATCAGAGGATTAATGGTGGTGAAAAAACTAATTAGGATGTCTTTCACACAGAAACAATATCAGATCATACACATTTGGTGGGAAATCCTGCATGAAGAAAAGAATGTCTGCACAACAAAATGTAATCGTGTGCCTTGTTAGCCCTAATGCACTTTGTGAACGAGCTATATATTTGTCAACTCGGGAAAAGATTACAGGTTGATCTAAGGCCCCAGATGGCAAATACCACAACACCACACAGGACCAGGCCCTGGTGAGAGTGATCAGACCACTGACTGGGTTTGGGTTATTTTTACCCTGTTTTAAATGCGTTACAGAATGTGTTCTACTGCATTACACATGATATAGATCAGAAATCAGTGAATCACCTATTCTTAAAAATAAGGAAACATCATACTTTTCCACAGAACACTGGAAACATCTCACCCTCTGCTGTTTTCTCCGACATAACAGTGTGGCACAAGGCCAGCAGCCTGAAGAACTCCTGGACACATACACTCCCATCTTGCACTGCCTTTACCAGTGTAGTGTCATGGAAACGGAAACTTGCATCCTCCAGGGGGTTGAAAGAGAAGTCAACGCAAGGAGTGTCCTGCACAGGAAACCCATGTTACTGATGAAATCTGCTGCTTACACTTGCAATACTTGACGTGTTGATGCCTAATAGTGCTCTGAAATTTGTGGACTGACTAAGCAAGACATTGACTCGAAATTAAAAGCAAAATGATCACAGCGGTAAGCACAGTTAAGGTAAAAGGTTATGGCGCTCACCTCTGTGATTTCAACTTTATGCCCACTCTCATCAAAAACATCACCTTCATAAAAAACAGACAAAACCCAACTCCATAAGACTTTCTGTTCTTAAAAGGATATTACAGTGTCAAATCTTGAATTAAGAACATGTGAGTTGCATACCGTAGACTGTCCCGTTGATGGAACACTTATTGAAGGTCATGATGTTTTGAGTGAGGGTGCCGGTCTTGTCAGAGAAAATGTACTCCACCTGGCCCAGCTGCTCTGTGAGGGTGGTGGTACGGGCCTCGGCAGCCATGTCCTGACTGCTGTGGTACATCCTACTGTCCCAGCTGATGAAGTAGCTCTGTCCCAAGCGGATGATCTCCATACTGGCAGACAGTCAAAAGGAACACAACAGTAGTAGTAGTAGTATACCAACACACACAACCTCACGGCTTCCTGATTATGCTTTTGTTTATAAGATACATGGCAGACACACTCCTCTACTGTATTTATCATAGAAATAAAAAATCAGCTTCTTTAAAAAGAGGCTCAGTTTTTCCAATCCCTGTTGTTATTTGAAATAATGTTGTTCTCCTTCCTACCGACAGCCCTTAGCAAGGCTGTAGAATAGGGCTATGGTTGGAATGACTTAAGTTCTTTGGATACTTTAGCTCTTTAGCTCCATTGCAACATTTTAAAAAGGTGATAACTTGCAATCACATCTATCACTACATAGTGCTGATAGTGCTGAATGTGATAAGCGAACTTGTGTATCAATCCCAAAATCTTGGGCAGAACCATGACTCAAGGGGTCAACCCAACTGCCACAGGTCATGTGGCTAAGAGGGAGTGAGGGGATGGGGGACCTGTCTCTAATGTATACAGGGGTGTTGGCCAGTGTACAGAGTGTATGTGGGTGGGAGAGTATACTGTTGACAGCAAGGCGGAGTGCTATTAATGTGAGGAAATTGGCTTACTGGTGATGGCGGTGTATTGTATGCAAGGGGCTTATAGCAATGGTAAAAGTCATAATCATGGGCTGTGTGTAGAAGGGACTAACTGGTGATGTGTAGTACTGAAAATAAATCCAAGTCACAAGTCTTAAGAGACTATCTCTGAAATGCACAGTGCCAAGAACACTGAAGCCTAAAACACTGAAGGTCAATTAGAAGCTTCTGAGAAAAATGAATCAAAAGCTTTTATGAGATCAATAGATATTAGCCCATTGATTTCCCTCACTCCAAAAAAATGCATCCATTAAAAAAGCTAATATACTGCATGCAACATTAATACAACACTAAATGTTTTATCACTATAGATTCAGTAGACCTCCAAAGCGCAACTCCAACAGTTCTTGCCACTCACTGGGCACTTATCTACTTTACAGCAGTTCACTATGGACAGTCTACAAACAAACACTCCTCTCTCTCTCTCTCTCTCTCTCTCTCTCTCTCTCTCTCTCTTTCACACACAAACACACACACACACACACACACACACACACACACATCATTATGTTTGCTCTGTTACATTCTATAATTATTCTTAAACTGTAAATGTAATATTAGCAACCCTGAAATGACAGGCTACAGTAGTTTTGTTGAGTCATGATCACACACTTCACGATTAAAGAAGTACTCACCTAACATAGAGAGAGATGGGCACAACAGTGTTCAGGATGATGATGTAAGACCAGAAGGTGAGGAAACCAGAGAATACTGCACTGTCCATAACTGGTTCCCATGGCAAATAGATCTGGAAGTGCCTTCCCACATTGTACTCCCAAATAGAGCTTCCAATTGATAAGGTAATGCCCAAACACAGAAGTAGGCCAAAGATCTGATCCCATGAAACACATTCCAAACAGTACACTTATATGTGATGTACCAATTCAAGACCCTCTGGGACATGCAAAACATGTACCCCATCACAGAGTTTGCAGCCACATTATGGGAAAATCACTTTTTTTCATTTTTCAAAGCTGTCCAAAGAGAGAATGTATTTTTGCCATTATTTGGCTATACTATAGCTCTGACTAGGCCAATTACTGGAATTACACATTAAGATTTTACAAGCATGGTATTTATAGAGTGCTGAATAATTAATGAACAAGAACTGCTCGCTGTGTTGCTATTTAGGCACTTACCCACAAGACCAGTGTGTTCATTAGCTGGTCAATGCAGGTGCGCTTAAACTTCGTCTTTCCACAGTTTTGCATGAGCTTGGTTTGAAGACCTAGAGATGTAACAGCCTCTACTTCAATGTAATGACTGTGACGATTTCATACATACACATCATTGTCTCAGTGTCCTTGTATACTTTGTCTTTAAATATATAGTTTTAAATCAGATAGAAGCAGTCCTTGATTATGATTGGTGAAACCATGTTTAATGCCATTTTAAAATCTCCCATCAAAATTATGATGGCTATGGTACTTGCCAATCATAGTTTGAGAAAATAGATTTTGTGGAAATTAATGGGTTAAAGGAATTGTTGTCTATTAATTAATCACTACATTTATTGTCGTTGTGTCTTTGTTTAAGAAAACAAATGATTGTGGTAGCCATTTTAGAAAAGCAATAAGCCACTCAAGCTGTGGTTTAAATGCTACACGTCAAGCATCAAAACCCAGACCCTATAAAAGCTGATTGCTTTCTTAGAACACTGGTATTCATTTATTGCATTTTTGAATTCCTTTCATGACAAATTACATCCTGTAAGCGTATGATGAAATCATCCTCAGAGGACACAGAAGTTCATGTATACACAGTACCTTACTCAATGTTTTCACTCTATGCCAAATAATAGCAGTACTGCTTAGTACTACTGCAGGCTGCCATTAACAACAGCAACATGCGTCAAAGTATATTCACTTAAATTTACCTGCAAAAACGACCATTCCAAAGCACCACTTTGTGTTCCTGAGAACGCATCCCCTCAACAGCATCTTCTGATTGTCCAAGGAGTATGAGCTGCCCTTCCATAGTAGAGTCCCTGTGAAGCGGTCCAGTCGATTGTTTGGAGCCTCGCAAACAACCTCTCCTGTAAAAAGTGTTGGTTGGGCCAAGCTATTCAATAGTTTTTTAATTAATATTTTATAAATAAAAAGAAAGCAAATCAATGACTTACCATCAAATTCTGCTAGCTGAGAGATATCTGCACCAAGTTCTGAGGTAATTGGTAAGGCTTGTCGCACTTTTAAATTTGTCTCCCTGTAAGAAATACATGTAAACAAAATCAAACAAAATCAACAAGGTAATAAAAAAGAAAAACAACAAGAACAATACCACTCCTCTTGTGTAAATAGTTTATTGATATTTATTAGCAGTGATTGTGGCACCGTGAGACATGAAGGGGTCACAAATAATGAATAAGGAGAGCGGAAAACATCATAATAAGACAAAGAAACCTAAAACACCAGCATGTCAGCTATCTTACCCGTCAAGTTCTGCAGTTTCAATATAGCAGAGTCCATTGGGTTCACTTGTTGACAACAACAACAAATCTGCCTGTAAAAACATCAAACTAGTTCATTCAAATATGCTGACAAGACAACATTAAAATGGTTAACACATGGCACTCAATGTTTCATAATATAGGTTGACACTGTATTGCATTATAGCAACCAACAACAACAAGGTACCCTGATTCAAAACTTACATTTTCATGTCTATGTTACTTTGGATAAATGTGTTAAACTTTTTTTAAGGGCCCACATCCTGGCTGATCAGGTTCACACCTTATCAAGATACTGTACCGGATTTGTACCTGTTTCTTTCTGCCATTCAGTAATAACCATACAGTGTCTAAATTATTCTATGCCATCATATCAATAGTAGATCAGAAAGTGGATGTATGGCTCATTACTTACAGCAACAAATTGGTTGTTCTCAAGCTTTATCACATCCCCAACATGAACATTCATCCATTTTTCTATCTGTAGTCTAGAGAGATAAAAAAAACACAAATTACTGACTTCAATGCTAAACACACTGATTTAAACGTAGACCTCTAACAGGTTGTACTTACTTGCCCCCAATGAGCACCTGGGATTGCCTCGAATTCACCTGCCCATCACTTCGATGGCGGAACTAAAGCAAAGAGATCAATTAAGTTTGCAAAATAAAACCAAAGAAACACACTAAAGACCCCAAGGAAAGCGCAAGAACAAATACTAAACATATGTCAATTATAACTAAATTTAAACTGCACACTAAGTAAAAGTCCTTGTAGAAAAACAAGACCTTTTTATATGTTATAGAGATATTTTATCCTATTTATCAACACTATAAGTATCTTGGTTAGCGTAAACACTAATATTTTGATAGTTCCAGTTATTTGAGTAATCCTATAACCTACATAATCATCCATGGCATCCTTAACAGCAGTGACCATGAGCACTGCAGCCAGTGGCACTATGGTGGTGAACCAGGACAGGGATGAGATTTGAGGAATCAACTGAAAACGACATGGAGGTCAATTGTATGGGCAAATGAAATTACTGTTATTTCAAGAAATAAGAGCTGAAAGTCACAAAGCCCACCTGCAGGATAAGCAAACATAAGAAGTATGCATTGGCCACACGCTGAAACTGCTCATAGAGATTTATAGGCAGGAAAGTGAAAATGTTGTACTTGGATGTTTTTATGTGGTTATCCTGTAAAAAAGAAGATATTGCATAGGTAACAACATAAAAGTCTATATTAACTGGGAGAGTTCAAAGATATAGCAAATATGTATATCACAGTCTGCCAAACATAGACAGCTCACTGGAGTGTCAAACAATATGCATCTATTATACAACAAAGTGCATTGTTTGTAAAGTGATTTGCAAACAAGATGTATGGCCGTCCTATTTTTCTGACTGAGAGTTTTAATTACTTGAGTTGTGTCTGGCTTTGGGCAATGTACTATTCAGGGCTAAGAATGGAGCAATCCTGTTGTCAGATCATATATCCCCCCTTGTCTCAGG
Organism: Limnothrissa miodon; assembly: GCA_017657215.1. Lineage (NCBI taxonomy): Eukaryota > Metazoa > Chordata > Actinopteri > Clupeiformes > Clupeidae > Limnothrissa > Limnothrissa miodon. Next base: position 200,926 of record JAGFZM010001022.1, on the reverse strand, counting down.
CAACTATTCCCAAGCATCTCTCTGACCTTCAGAACCTTCTTTCTGTATAATTTCACCGATGAAACTGTGTTGTGTTACTTAGAGTTACTGGTCCAAATCAAAAGTAAAAAACCTTTCTGTGCCTCCTAAGGCTCATGTTTGTAGGACTGATCATGTTCTCATTAAAACTGCTTTAGATTTGGTGGTTGGCACATACAGTCTTGCACCATACAATAATGTTTTCAGGACCATAAACAAGCTAGGCTTAACTGAACCAATTAAAGGCAAAAACTGTAGCATACTCACAGCATACATAAATTTTCCATTATACCCACGATCATTTGCATGAACATGCCGGTCCTCCTCTGCAGAAAGACTGATTTTTATGACTACAGAAATGTATTCTTGATATAAATTTTATATATAAAAAAAAAAACACTTAACTGAGCACTGACTTTGACTTATACAGACAATACCTGTGTCGTGTGCGGTCCTGCAGTAGGTCCATTTTATCCTTCGGGGCCAAAGCCTCCACCGGCCTTCTTCTCTTTGGTTCATGCCTCTTCCGGTAATAATATGTTACTGAGATGAAAATTAGATCATAGTCAATAATTATGTGAAAGAATTAAAATTATGAGATCTATGTATCACGTTGAAAAGAGCTATTTTTTAGTGCAGTCCAATTGATCGAGTAACTTCTTTCATCGATCTTACCTCCTGTCATGGGATATTGGATAACAAATGAATCGATGCTCTTCTTGGCCACGGATATAAGCATCTACTATGAAACCCACTGTGAATTCCATTCACCTCAGCCACACTATGGGGGGTGAAAACCAAAACAAGAACATTCAAGCTGTTAAAGGCTGGTAACTCTTGTCAGCTTCTTAAAAGATGACATTAGGCCTATATGATCACTCAATTCAGTATGTGGTCAAGTAGGTAATTTTTCAGGGAACCACCGAAAGCTCTGGGAAGGTTTTCTGACTTACATGTCAGTTTCCCACAACCTTATTTCTTGCAGAGGTCTGACCATAAAATAACACAATACACAAAGCAATTTCTATACAACATTTTCACATTTCTATCCATGCTGTTTGAGGATTAATCCACCATAGGCTCAAAGAGTGCTAATGCCAGTGTTGAAGTTAAGGTAATAGGCTACGCTACACACACACACACACACACCCTTACTCTCTCACTGACACACACACACACACAAACTCACTCTCTCTCTCTCTCTAACACACACACACACACACACCGAACACACCCACAGAGAGAAATACACACAGAGAGCGAGAGACTATTTCTAGGTTTAACCATGTCAGCTGTCATAAATTTTTTAACCCATATTTTTGAAAAAAGTTACCCAAGAAAATGGAAATGTATACAAACCTTTGGAGATGTAAGGATCTGGACGCGCTTTCATAGATAGTTGACAATGACTGGCTGCGTTCATGACTAGAGGCGTACCAAGAGTTATACATTTATTAAAAGAACATAGCCTAGGCTACTTCTTTACGGTTTTACGTTTCGCAATCGCATGTTGCTTCCGTTTTGAAGTGGAAGCATAACCGCTCATACAGGCTAGCCTATAGTCCAATGAAAATCTACAATAGCTCCAATTACATGGCTGAATTCTTGTTTTTTTTTTAACATAGCCATAGAATTTTTTGAGATTTAACGGCGCATTAGAGATGTCACTCCGAGAGGATGCTTCACGATGCAATTTCCTCCAAAAACGTAGTCTACAGTTGCAATAGAATAGCTTCTTCCGCAGCGATAGAACACCATCCTCACAGTTGGCTACTTTGTCTTAAAGCCTACACCTATCCCTATTGTGTGCATTTTCATCCATCGTTAAATTTAGATTTAGAGGTCTCACACAAAAGACAATTTGTAGGCTAGGCTATGTCTGCTTAAGATTGATTTAAAAAGTGGACTTTACAAGCAGTGTTATTTAAATTGTACTGCTAAGCAATTTTGTAGTCTGGATATCTTATTGTATTAAATGACAGCTATTGTAGACTTAACCTATTTATACATGTATTTCTGTGTTAGAGGACAGATGAACCTGTGGTCTACGTCCCTATTCTTATGACTGAAGTTATGCTTGCCAAGTTGCGTTTAAAACCTTCTCGTATCAAATAAGGCTACTTCTAATGTTTCCCCACACGATGGCGGACGAGTGCTTTCAGAGCCAGCGTCTGTGCTCAGAGCGAAGAAGAGTAGTTCAGGAGTTGGACAGCCATGAGTCCTAAATAATGTAAGAAATAATCTTCTACAGTGTTCACTTGTGTGATGGCATAATTTCCCTGTTGATAATTCCCAGCTGAATAATTCTGCTCATTTTTATATGTTTAAAAGTTGACTTTAAACGCAGGGAGCAGCTTTATTTGAACCACGCTCTTTCATCGGACACATGTGACGTATAGCTACATGCGTGGACCTTATGCGCTGCCTTCTGTGAAATAACGCGTAAAAACTAGATTTTAAAATTCGTAGGGATTTTTTTTTAGTAGGCTATCAAATGTTACACAATGGCAGTATTTCTGTTTTAGATTTCGACCCAATGTATAATGTTAAGTTACTTAATTTAGTGGTAGGCTACAAACAGTAACAGGTATGCATTTAACTGAATCATTATAAGCCCGTTCATAATTCACTTTTACATTGATGAGATGAAGTAGACTAACAATAATGGCAACGAAAGGTTTCGGACTGCTGTTGCTACCTTGCGACCCTCAAGACAAAAACACTCAAAGATGCCGAATTGGTCCAGTGTTAATGGCCAGCCTCAGACTTGTGATTGGTTCTCCTGTCCTGATATCTGCACCTGGAGGAGGTGCCTGCCTGTGCACTGCTTGGCCAAGACGTGACTTGGCTGAGGGCTATTTTCAGTTTGATTCGAAATGTGCCACACCCAATTTCAGACCAATGCACAATCCCTTTCCTTTCAACCATGAAGACATTAGGCAACTGAATTGTCAAAAATTGAAACGTATCAGAGTTAATGTTGTAGTGAAAAGTAATGAGAAAAGAATTCCTTCTCATTTAATTCATGACATTGTGAAGGAAACTCTCATGGGCATGTATGTCCATGAAAAGCACATTGTAGCTGTTACTTCTTTTGGAGATGACGTGACCTCAATTTATGTTGAAAATACAAACTCAGGCTCTACCAAGGCAGGCCTTGTTACAGAGAGGACATGCTTGGTAATAGCAGCCGTGATCAGCCTTTCAGAACATCGCAGAAGAATTGCTCAGGAGTTGCCAAAGATATCCATGGGTGGGATGGAGGATATCCACAGCTCTCTAAAAGAGCTTATTCATCTGCCTCTGTTTTATCCCAACACATTAAGAAAGCTGGGAGTGTCGTGCCCAAGAGGAGTGCTCCTAGTTGGGCCACCAGGTGTTGGTAAGACCATGCTAGTGAGAAGTGTGGTAAAGGAGGTTGGTGCTTCTCTGATAACCATCAACGGGCCTGTGATTCTTGGCTCCAGGCCTGGAGAGAGTGAGGAGAACTTGAGAGCCATGTTCCAGCAGGCACAGCAAGCTGCTGAAGATGGACCCTGTGTCTTGTTCATAGACGAGATAGACTCCCTGTGTCCAAAGAGAGCAGGCTCATCAAGTGCACCAGAGAACCGAGTGGTGGCCCAACTCCTGACCTTGATGGATGGAATTGGCAGCCGAGATCGCTTCGTCACAATTGGGGCAACCAATCAGCCTGACACATTAGATCCTGCTCTTAGGAGGCCTGGCCGATTCGACAGAGAGGTAAAGGCTTACAGAATTAAAAAAGAGAGTTACTCTGATCTTACAGCTATATTACCTTGAGCTAACAGTGAGTTGAAAATCTACATTGGTTCAGGAGTTGCATGACTTATCGTCTCCATGGTCCTATGAGACGATAAGTCATGCAACTCATTACCTTATGCTTTAGTAAACTTAAGCATAAGGTAATGACCTATGCTTAAGTTTCTCTGTCTTTTTACAGGTCATTATTGGTGTCCCAACTCTTACACAAAGGAAATCTATACTGGAGTGTCTGAGTGAAAATATGCCCCTTTCATGTGGTGTTGATTTGATTGCTCTGGCTGAACTGACCCCTGGATATGTGGGTGCCGACCTGAGTGCCCTCTGTAGAGAAGCTGCGCTCCAGGCCATCCTCCACTCATCACAGGTATGAGAACGGTTTCAATCATAAAATATAAAGCCTATATACTGTATATACATTTATTTTAAACTGTAATCTTGTATTATATATATATATATATATTAAATACTAAATATATATATATATATATATTAAATACTGTATAATATAAACTATAACTTTACATTTCAATATTTCTTCCTCAAACTTCCCATATTGAAAACCATTTAGGAGCGCGGACCGAGCCACCACCGTGACCAAAATGATTTTCAAAAAAACATTAACCTGTACCAACATATTCTGATATGTTAGCCAATAAACAAACATTTAAAGATGACCTAATGCTAATTAGATGCAGTGTGAATGGTGTAAGACCTGATAACTGTCTGCTTCTTTGTTAGGACACTGATGTGAAAGCCATGGAGATGCATCACTTCTACGAAGCTCTGAAAAAAGTGCAGCCTTCTTGCTTAAGAAGCAGTATCGGATTAACTGATTACAAACCCATCACCTGGGAACAGATAGGAGGTCTTGATGATGTTAAGATGAAATTAAAACAGGTATTTAGGTTCCACAAGTCAGCAGTTATAAAATGTTAACTAAGCATGACTCAGAAAGTTTCAGTATATGAAATGCTATAATATTGCCCATTATGCTAATGTTTTTATACCCACATCTTTCTGTTAACCCTAGAGTATCGAATGGCCCATGAAATATCCCGATTCATTTATAAGACTAGGCCTATCACGTCCCAAAGGGGTACTTCTGTATGGTCCTCCAGGCTGTGCCAAGACCACCTTGGTCAAAGCTGCAGCCTCCTCTTCGCACTGTGCCTTTCTGTCAGTGAGTGGGGCTGACCTCTACTCCCCCTTTGTTGGAGACTCAGAGAAGGCCTTGGCGCAGGTATGAACTATGCATTCATTGTCTGTATTCTATTTTGCATGTGGAAGTAACCAATTGATTCATACTGTATTAGAATACAACATTTGCCAGTAGATGGCTTGGTTTGGTTGGATTTGATTGTTATAAGCTGTTGGTGCTCATACCTTTCATTAAGTTCCCAGATATATATTGTGTTATACACACTTTTGCTAGAGATGTTAAAAATTAGTAAGGTGATTTGTTTTGGTAAGTTTAATGCCTTTTCATGAAGTGAAAATCAAGAGATGTTACGGGTACATCAAGAAATGAACATAACACTAACATACAAATGGTAAGGGATAGGATCATTCTTACAAGCCAAATCAGTCCATACAAAAGGCAATAATTTAAACACTAATTATGAAAGAAACTTTTTTATTGACAATAGTCTTAGCAGGCCATCTTAGGAGAATTCTGGTTATGGAGTGAGGTGGGTATGAAAGAAACTTATTTTTGTATTGGTTCCTTTAGCAAAAGGCAGGAGTTGGCACTCTTCAGAAATACAAGAGGGGTATGTGGCAAACTTTTTAGCTACCCTTAACGGAAGTTAGAATAGAGCAGCTGTTAAAAATGCAAGTCTCTAATGGTTGACCCACCTGCCTTATAGCCAAGTGAAATAACTGATAACTGATCCATGTTGCCAGTTACCACTAAGGATTTTGTCCAAACAATTTTATCCCAATAAAAACAAGTGTAATCCAATACAGAGTAACATAGGCCAAAGGAGGTTTCCCTACTTGCATTGCATCCAATTCAAAACAAAAAGAAAAAATAGAGTAGAGCAGGTTTGCCAGCAGAGCAGTACCAGCGTGGACAGCAAGGGTGTACTTCATTCAGCATGAAGCTTCCCTTCTTTACAGCTATTCCGTCAGGCGAGAGCTTGCTCACCCTCCATTGTGTTCCTGGACGAGGTGGACACCATCCTGGGCTCCAGGGGGGACTCTCGTGCTCCCCACAGCGTCCAGGCCCAGGTGCTGTCAGTGCTGCTGAATGAGCTGGATGGTGTGGGCCTGAAGACGGTCGAGAGGAGAGGCACTCAGAGACAGACCTGTATATCTGAGGAACACCCAGAGTCCTTACAGGAGCAGAAGGTCAGGTTTACCTCTCGGCTCTGGACAAAGAGCCAAAGAAATGGGCAATGATGAGTACAGTTTTCAGATTGAGTGAATGTATCAAAAGTTTGCAAGCATGTCTAAAAATGATCTTTATGCTTCTAGATGGAGTACCATGAGGTATGTAACAAGGATGTGATGATTGTTGCTGCTACAAATCGTCCTGATGCTTTGGACAGTGCCTTGATGCGTCCTGGGAGGCTTGACCGGATCATTTATGTGCCACCCCCAGACTATGAGGTAAACATTGTGCAAAGAAATCTACACATAAGCCACACTTTTATTACAGCAAACAACAGAAAACTTGATTTCAATGGGGATGATATTGTTTGTAGGCTCGACTGGACATACTGAGAATTTGCACAGAAAAGATGCCACTGGATGCAGATGTGTCTTTGGAAGAACTGTCCAGAAAAACCTCTCTCTTCTCGGGGGCTGACCTTGAAAATCTATGCAAAGAGGTATGGGAAAACTATAATTTGAACTGACACTACTGATATATATGAGGTAAAATGCAGTTTGAAATAATGATTAATTAATAATGATTTTTGCCTAATATTCTGTCTATTTCTTATATTTTCAGGCTGCTCTTTTGACCCTTCATCAACAAAGTATGGAAGCTTCCAGTATCCAGCTAGAATACTTCTTGAAAGCTCTACATAATGTACAGCCCTCTCTATCTGTACAACAAATTGAAAGTTATCAACTTTTTAAGTGAAACAGGTTTCCATTACTGCCAAAATGCAAACAAAAAAGTTTAATCAAAATATGTAATTACATGTATATATGTATATATACTAGATCAGGTAATTTACACTTTTATTTGTTTCGTTGATTGTATTTTATAACTCTATTGAGAATTACAATAGCGTAGTCATCCACCATTTTTGTTCAGTATTCACTGTCAGCCAAGTGTTACACAGTCACCAACAGCAAGTACACATGATTCACCCTTACCACCACTAGATGGAGCTCTAATCTCCAGAATTTCCTTAAGGATAATAAAAGTATTTTTCTATTGGTTTGTATATCATATGCTGTATATATCTTATCTACTGTATCACAGTTTATTTATCTAAAAAACTGATATATCTTTTACTTTAAATACTTTGTTAAAAACTACACAACTTAGAGTAAATTTGAGGTCAAGTAAATTTGACTTGACCTTGACCTGAATAGTTCTAGGTTTAAAGGGGCTCTATGAAATGTTGCAGGATTTTAGCGCAATCATCTCAAATCATAGGCATCTTCCCTTGATCGGCTAGCTTTCTGACCCCTGAATACACTATAAAAAAAACCTGGTCTCAAACTACAACACAAGAGCTGTAAAAGAGCTGTAAAAACGCATACTCAAAAAAACCTAAACACAACAAACCACGGCCTATGGCAAGCCCTTTTAACATATATTCGCTAAATTCGACTATCCGGA
>JAGFZM010001022.1:157518-193316 GCA_017657215.1 Limnothrissa miodon | reverse complement strand
GTTAGAGATATCTGTAATTCAGTTTTGACTAGAGGCAATGGCAGTTACAGATATCTGTAATTCAGTTTTGACTAGTCAAAACTGATTTGTAGATATCTACAATGACATCACTGAAAACAATATTCACCTCGTCACACATCCTAAATGACGAGTGAAGATATCTGTAATCCAGTTTTAACTAGGCAGAATATCAGTTCAAGATATCAAAAATGTAATTTTGACTCTCCAGAATTGTCATGCATGATGTTGCTCATGCTAGGCTTCCTATTGGATACAAAGCCAAATCAACTGGAGGAAGAGAAAGTAGTTGTTTCCATTCGCCCAGCAAACAAAGTAGCCTATTTGAAAAGTTTAATGCAGAAGAAATGGTGGTTGCTGAACAAAATCTTAAACCCACTATGTGTAAGTTTTATTTTTTTCGTATGAGAATTTCTCCCATCTATCGGCGAAGTGGTATACTGCACACGTTTGAATAAAATGTATTAGCCCTTCCCTTCCCACGGTCCTCATTTCCAATGGTCCTCATTTTGAAAATGGCGGCGCAAAATGGATATTCTCATTTGGTACCCAGCCACATCTATATATAAATGGAAATTACCAAGTTTATGGGAACACTACAATTTATTCATGGAGGTAATTACCATCGTTTTACATTATATTTTTAAAATTAAAAATGTATTTTTAATAAAAGACGAAGATAAATAGAAGATAAATCCTACACATAGTGGCTTTAAGAAAATGCCATGGAATAGAAAAAGCATATTATCAAGGATTGTGTGGCGAACAAGAGCTTCGTTCACTTGAGAGTTGTACGAGAAATATATACCGCATCAAACATTTATACAAGCATCCCGCCAATTGCAAGCTCCTCCTTTGACTTCTTCTGACATCATTGCAGATATCTGAAACATCATTTTCCCTAGTCAAAACTTCATTTCAAGATATCTGTAATTACATTTTGACTAGGCAAAATTAAAGTTAAAGATATCTCCAATTGAGATATCTCTAATCAAAATTCAATTAAAGATATCTATAACTTAATAATAGATATCTACAATTACATTATGACTATCCCTAACTTCAGTTTGAGATATCTACAATGTAATTTTCACTAGTCATAATTCCAATTACGGATATCAACAACTTAATTTCGCCTAGGCAAAACTTAATTTAAGATATCTCAAAAGGAACACATAGATATCTTGAATTGAGGTGAATTAAAGATATCTTGAATTGGAGTTTTGACTAGTCAAAATTACATTGTAGATATCTTAAATTGGAATTACAGATATCTATGGCTGTGTCCCATTCCAGGGGCTGCATTCTATAATTCCATTGCGGATATCCGTAATTCACATTGTGGATCTGAAATTAAATTGTAGATATCCATTATGATGAACCCCATAGAAATGAATGGCAAAAGTGACGTAATTTGCCCTAGGAAGAATTTCTTTGTGGATATCCGAAATTACAATTATGGATAGGAAGAATGTAGTTGCAGATATCTGAAATGTTAATTTTGACTAGGACGAACTGAATTGCGGATATCTCTAATACATATCCAGTTTAGCTTTTAAATGTTAACACGGCTTGCCATACGCGCATTAACTCCTACCCCATCTTGTTGCCGATTGGTTTGTCGTCGTTTGTTATGTTTAAGTTCAGATTTAATTCTGCCATGTGACTTTATTCCATTGACATTGTTGATTCCATGACATTGTTTTGTGTGTGCTGCAAGACACTTTTTGCGCTTTCAGCCCTCCCTCTGCTAATTGGTTTGCTGTGTTGGAGCCATGGTCGTAGGTTTGCATAGGGACCATAGGGACAAGTCACAACCAATATTTTGGAACGACAAAATAGTCCCTACCAATATTTCGCATTTTATTTTATATATCAATATGAATTTATTAACATAGCCTATTTATTTGCGGACTCAATAGAATAAGTTGCAGACAGTAGGTTTTGTTCCTTTGACGTCCTAGCAATCCATTTTCCAGAGCTTCAGCATCGAACCTATCCATATTGTGATTTGATTGGCTCTAACGCGCCTGCAGGTTCACGTTCCACTCACAAGGACAAAGCCTGCATTAATCGTTAAAAGTTGTAACGTTATCTGTGAACCTATATGTCCTCAGAAAAGTGTTAAACTTATCCTGGTTATTCAAACTCACTTTGTTCTGCTTTCTAAAGATATAGCCTAGAGAATGCCACCAAAAACGACAAAAGATATACGGACCTATTTCAACACAGAGAGAGAAAGTAGTGCATAGAATTGGTTTAGCAAGTGTTATCACCCGTCTTCCTACTGTGATAAATCGTTGTGTGGTGTTGGATGATGATAGCAATCAGGTTGATGACAGGGGGATCATATTCATGTAGTTAAAGCAAAATGCTAACCATATGCCGTAATGCATTTTGTAGGCTAATTATGTAGCAAGTAGAAAAGCACAGGCAGGTGCGTTTTGCTATATTCTCAGAAAAGTGTTAAACTTATTACATTGGTACTGAAAATCATTTTGGCCGATTTTCTTCCTTGTTGTTGATGTTAGCCTACAGTGCCACGCAAATACAAAAAAAGATCTACTGTTTTAGCACCCAGAGAGTAGGTGTACAGTCCTACTGTGAGGTGTTGCAGCTTGCTAAACCAACCCTGAGAGGAGATGATGTTCAATCAGGTAGGTGACGAATATTATGTTAACCATCTCCGGTATACATTTGTAGGCTTAGGCTAATTGGTGTTATTAGTGTAGTCTATAGTCTGCAGTTAATAGTAGCATAGTCTGTAGACTATTATTAAAAGTTTAAGCTAACTGACTGTCAAGCGGAGTCAAATTAATAATTTTGTCTTTTCACAACTACTGTAGGTAATAGCTAATATTTAGGTAGCGCCTATGTATTGTATTATTGTCATTATTTGAAAATAGATTTCAGAATACAGATACAACATAATACAGATTAAAACAGATTCAAAATTATTGAATGATTTATCTGTGAGGAAGGGGGGAGGGGGGGGAGGTATTGCCGCTACCAAAGCTGAGACCAAACCTACGCCATTGGTTGGAGCTAAATGATAAAATGAGCACACTTGGCAGTGCTATTACACTCTGGTACTGCTTGTGAAAGGCTGTGGGAATTGAGAACATATGGGAGTGGATTTACACATCTGTTGACATGCAAATTATAACCCAATTACTGAATGAAGGCGAAAAACATTTTCAGCATGTTATTGGCATGATACAGTATGGGGCCTAGAAGGAGGAAAATCACCACAAAGCCTTGTGTCCTCTGGTTTAAAAAAAAGTTTGTTAACTTTCTTGTGGAGACAAAGAATATGTTGCAATGAAGGAACTTTAGTCAGAAGTACAGCCATTAAATTTTTGCCTGTCATGTTGATGTTCTAGCAGCGGCTTCTAGGGTTACCAGCGATATCTTACAAAAACCTGGACACATTGATGAGGCTCACGAAGCCCTAGGATTTATTTCTGGGTAACATACTAGGGTATACTACCTATATACCTATAGGTCTACATTTCTAGGCTAGGCCTCCTTATTTCTCTTGTGAATACATGTTTGCATTAGTCAGACCTACACATATGTGACTGTAAAGTCTGCCTTGACTATTGATATCTGTGTAAAAAGTTGTCACAACAGCAATGAGACAAAGGGCCATTACATTTCAGTAAACTCCACATAATATGATTTCACCTGCTGGGCCTCAGACATCAGTGCATGGAGACAGACACATAATCCTACAACAGCTCACATCTTTTGACGACATTCAAGCTGCTCTGATGCTCTTACTGATGGGTATTAGGGCACTCAAAGGTAAGCGCTGATGTAGTATTACTAAACTATAAGAACGCTGCCAAGAGCATGTTCTATATCTGATTTAATGACAACAACACCACCTTAACGAGTATGTGTTTCTGGGGTTCTGGGGTATTTTTGCCTGAGCTGTCAGTTGCCGTCTCGCTTCCTTTGCCATTAGGGTGAAACTTTACACAGTACACGACAAAGTGAAGTTAGTTAAGTTAGCAACAGCATTGTGTAGCAATCCATCACTGTTCGGCTAAAAGGCTAGCTAACAGCGTACACAATGCAACAAAATGCCTGCTCCTTATATGTCATCTAAGCAATTCAGATATTTAGACGTTTTATTTTGTTTAATTTAATTCATGGGGACTAGCTAACATTTCGGCTAACCACTTCTTTGCTTACCGTGATATAGTAATTTCCTCAGATGAACTCACCTTTTGTTATCCTCCATTGCTGTTAGGTTGAACTTTGTAAATGCACCAACTGACAAACTCACAGGCAAGTAGCTGGAATGGTTCATTGGTTACAATATTGCTACAAGAGATTCTACAGTGCAGTGGACTGCTTTTTTGCTACATTGTGTCACATTCTTTTAGGCTACTGACACTGCTTTGCCAGCAACATTTGTAAGGATATAGGCCTACTTAGCAGGTAGACTATATTGAAGGTTTTTGCAGTCTGTTAATTAGCTTAATTAGCTACATGCATGTACATTTGTAATCCATTGAATGCATTATTACCCCCACCCCCCCGGAAAAGCCTCCCTACACCCACCAACCCAATTTTCTATAAATGTTGAAAAAATATGAAATGTTAATGTGAAACATTTTTTATTTAGCCAATGGTAAAAAGCTTGTTATCAAAATAAAAAAAAAATACATATAGAAAACACAGTATTTACAGAAAGCATTAATTAAACATATTTGTGTTGACCAGTTTCTTTTGCAAATCACTCGTCTCTTTAAAGGTACACATACTGAAGAATGTTTTGAAATGACCAAACAAACACAAAAACTCTGTGTGGGCCTAGGATCACAGCGAAATAATTAAAGTTAAATATTTTTAATCGTGGCTGTCTGTCAACAATACTACATATTTAGTCCCTTTTACATATATTAGCGTATCCAAACCTTATCAGCAAAATGTATTGTCTTAACATGGTTTCCTCTGCAAATAATTGACAGCATATACAGAACTAACTGACTTTCTCCAACTACTGTACAAGTTGCATACCCTTTCCTAAGGGTTAATTGTTGAGGTGCAAAGCATGTGAGAGGATTTCAGACATCTCAGTCATCAAAGCTCACCAAGTTCTAATAGTTACATAATAATGCCACAATCCTTGCTCGAGTACTACAAAAACCAACAATTCAACTTATAGCATAAAAAGTTACATTGGCCTATTTACAAAATTCAAGTTTACATTTCTATGATTTAAAAAAAAAAGTGCATTGAAGTCAGGAATACGCATTGAGGAATTTCCACTCAGAAATTAGAAGAGCGATCCATAGGGGGCAGTCTAATGTAGAAGCCCCCTGCTCCAGTATGGGGGGCCTGTAGAAAGGACCAGAAACCAGTGCATAGGTGACTGACAGATTCATCAGGAGAGTTGGCCGACTCATGGTTCTCATGACTGGCTCACTGTTTGCTGTGAGTCCAAGCTGTTAAGTCCAGTGCCTGATGACTGTCGCCTCCCATCATTCAAGAGTGTGTGTGTGAGTCTGTCTCCTTTCAGCGCACACCTTTGAGGTTCATTATGGACATGGTCATGAATGAGAAAACAAGAGAGCAGAAAGGATGCTAGTGTAGCTTAATAAAAATGCAGCTCCTTTTATAATACAAAAGACTAATTCAGCACCAATCTGTGTGTATGTCTGTGTGTGTGTGTCTGTGTGTGTGTCTGGTATTTAGTGGCAGTGCAGGACGGTATTGGGATCTGTGCAGTTGTACAGTGGTTAAGGGACGGGTCATCATCCAGTGCTCAGTGGTCTGCTCTCTGCTCTTGGACGCTTGGGTACTGGTCTGTCTGCTGTCTGGGGGGATCGATCGGTCCCTGAGAGATGGGTCTGCTGGCATGCGGCTGCAGCCTGTGTTACCGCTCCTCCGCCACCTTCCCATTGGCCTCCTGTTCAGGATGCTCCCGCCGCTTCTGCCTCTGGAAAAAGCCCAGCTGGGAGACATACAGACAGGCAAGTTATTTAATAGTCAACTACTCACTAAATTGATTAGTCACTGAAGCCCTTCTATATGTACTGTGCTACAGTAATTGTGATGTTAAGGACACTTTTCAACTTCATCTGTATCCATACAAGAGCTATAAACACATTCATAGCTTTTTTTTGTTTTAGATGTATGTACTTCCCTGAAGTCTGATGTTACATACAGTCAACCTATAGGCTGTATCTAGGCTATACAGTATCTCACCTTCCACAAAGCGAGGCTGAGCAAGGCTAGTAATAATAGCCCCCCAAGGGTACTTCCTATGATAATCCAAATCGAGATCCGATAGTCTTCCTCTTTCCGGATTTCCAGAATTATCTATAGACAAACAGTGGAATAAAGGTCATAGGAGTCAACACAAATGGACACCAGAACTAGCTAAGGGCATACAGAGGATAAAGTATTGAGTTTCTCACTTTGTCCCCAACACCCCCCCCCCCCACACACACCCACACACCTATACCACTGCTGCCACCTACTGTATGTTAATTTTCATTTAATGTTAATTTGCATTTCAACATCTTAGACCAACAATATAAGCAGGTGTGTTAACTACATACAAGTAGATGTACAGAAAAGTTAAGTACAGCCATTATTGCACAAATTTGATTTTTGCAAGTGAGATCTGTGTGTATTTGACACTGATGGTTTAACTTGGGTTTCCCATCCATCATTGCACACAATAGAAGTAGGAAATGATCACCAGATGTAAGGGTCCTGACACAGTGAGGTTTTTAGATTTTAGATTTATTATATTTCACTAGAGCTATCACAAATTCCATAACAAGGGTAAAGATATGGAATGCTAATAAACATTTGTCAAAGTGACTTTTTTAACATATGGTTAAAGAGGAAAACTAAAGACCCATTTCAGGGCAAGATCCACAATGATGCTAGTTGTAATCTAGACATTCACAACTAAGAAAAGATATGTGACAGTTTTAATTGTCATTTTTATTACAAATAGAATGGAAAATGGAAATTCTACTGTAATATCAAAGTCATATTAGCAGACACATTATAGATATTGCTTTTGTCTAAAACTTAATGATAAGAGGTATTTTATTGTTATAACATGCTAATTAATTTTAATAATTTTTAATAAAATTTAGCAAATAGCTCTGATGAAATATGACAAAGTCAGGTAGAGCTTATATCAGAAGCAAAACAAAGGGGGTGTTTTTCTGTTGTATGTTCATAGGGCATCAGTAGATGGCAGCACAGCTCAGTCTATAAGAGGAGAGCAAAGTGCTCGTGGTCCTTTCGGTCCTTTGGCTCCACTTTGCTTTAGCGTGCTGGAGAACGGAAGCGCTCTCAGACCAAACAGTGTGAAGCCCTGGCTTCAGTCACGCTGTAGTGGTGATGGGGCCTTTGTGAAATGTTAGCATGCTGACTGGAGCTGTGTGCTCTGCTGTGTACACGAGTGCCACAGCCTGTTTGGAATGTCCCAAACAAGTCCTGGTAAATAAACTCACGTGTCGAATCGGCCGCTCCTCAAACAAAAACATTGGACTGCTGGGGCTGAGCTGGATGGAGGCTCTTGTCACCAACTCCAAAGTCTTAAATTTCAGCTGGAAGATAAGATTGTGTTTTTTGTTTCATCAGTGCTTATATGGTTTGTGCTAGGATGTTTTTATTAAAGGCAAATTTTAAACAGTGAACACAGTAGCATACCATCAAAATAAATAGGCACAGTTTGGAATGTGAACTTGAATGATTCATACCCTTTATCCTACTAAAATGTAACCCTTCATACTTCATAGTAATGCGTTATAGTTGTAAAGTATGTTAACAGTGAGGTTGAGTGGTGCTTACAGCATGTAAGGAGTCAATGCGAAGGATCCCTCTGATGTGAACACTGACATCTCTGTGGGGTGGCAGGTTGACACTACACTGGACTGGCACTGATAGTGTGTTAGAGGAATTCTGCACAGACAGGAGGCAGGCAAGAGATTACACAGTAATCCTGATTCCACACTAGTATAATGGATGCATACAGCTGTAGGATACGAGTGGTATTGAAAACTAAACAAAGCTTACAAGACGTGTCACTCGAGTCAGATCTTCGGGGGAGGCCCGACTGTGGGCCACGTGCTGCGGTGGAATGCAGTGGGTGCCATCAATCTAAGGGGATGGCGAAATGGAACAGTTGGGTTCATTCAAAAGTGAGTGTGTGACAGTTAAAATGATGCATCTTCTCCCATGGATGCAATCAAGACATTTGATATTTTATATGAACCGGAAAAATGGTCAGCACTAAAGATGAAGATGTAGATCAGATTGTCTCCTGTTATTCTCGAGTGGAAATATTCCCCTATGACTGCAGAGATCAAGTTAACTGGAAAATGAGAAGTTGTGGTATATAGCAATTCTGGTAAGATTGGAACAGAGCTTTACAGCAGGTTTTAGTAAATATGCTCCATATGTGCCACATCCATTGCTCTTACCTGATCTATCTGGAAGCTCTTGATCTGCAGAAGCTGGTTTCCATTCTTCGTCACCTCAGGGATGTCAATGTTCAGCTGAAGGTCCCGCACAGGAAAGGAGCCTAAGTTTTGAATCTGTATGCAGGAACAGAATGAAGGGAGATGACAGAATAAAAACACCTGCAATAACAAACTGAATAGTTAATGCTAGCTCAAAAAGTATTATGATAGTCTGTTGTGGTCATGAGGGCCTGCAGACTCACGTTAAAAGTGAAGTTAAAGGGAGACCCTAAAGTTCCAGGTTTTTCCAAGGACAGGTCAGCTTTGATCTCATAGCGGGTAGGGTCTGAGTCCCTGAAGAAGGAGAAGAAATAGTTGCACTGTTTGTAGTTTTGGATGAATTGTAAATCTTAATGTACCTGAGTTATTAGGTCTTTTGGTGAAGTCCTCTGCACATCATGATAATCGCAAATATCAAATTCCATACAAAAGTTAGTAGCATGATGCTTCATGCCACTTGCTCTTCATCTGACATATGGCAAGTGCCCCAAAATATGGCATTGGCCTTTGGGGCAAGTTTCTTAGGCAAGCATTTTATCATGTGCAAATTTCTCATGATGACCAGTTATTTGGTCAAGCACCCTGAGTTTAAGTGCCTAGATGTGTGTGCCTTTTTAAATTATGCCATCACTTGGTTATCTATGCGTTTATGTTTTTTCTTCTGGAGGTTGAATAAGCTATTTGCAGAAAACTTGCTACCCAAGCCATTCTACAGTGTATTCAAAAGTAAATAAACTAAGTAAAAATGTAAACTTTACCTCGTAAACAGAAGGTCTGCCTCATATTTTAGCTGGTAGAAAAGGTCAACGACATTGTCATGCAGAGATACTTCCTCTCCATCACTGTAGCAGAAGAGACAGACATTTCACATGTCAAATGTTTATAAATATTTATTGTTTGAATACTTGACTTAGCCTGGCTATTGTGTTGAAGTGTTGTTTCTGTTGTGTGTGAAGTTTACTGTTATTTAGCAGACACTAAAGTGTGTGTCTGTGTGTGTGTGTGTGTATGTGCAGGCGAGTGTGTGTGCACACACTACTTCCATATGGGTTAAATGTATGCAGAAAAAAGTCTTTGGAAAAATACTGTATGTGTGTGCATGTACATGGATGTACATTATGTGTGTACTGTATGTGTTTGTCTGCAAGCATATAAATGGATGCACTGCAGTAGTGCAACCCTACCTGCTTGCATCTAGGGTTACCCGCACATAGTCCAAGACCATAGACCGATTGAACTCAAACTCCAGACGGAAGGTTACCTTCAAGAGGATAATTAACATGAAACATTTAGTACAGTATATCTGTAGTGGGAGCACTACTTTGCAGACAACATTAAAAAACGTCTCACAGTATGTTTAGTAATTGTCTCACTGCTACATAGATGTTTAACACTCCAAAATAACTATTCAGCTAGGGTAGCTAAAAGTAAACTATTTGCAAGAAAAAGAACCTCAGTACCTCTGTAAGAACCTGCAGTACCTCTGTATGGGTTTGTTGCCTGACCTGCACTGAGCACTATAGTTTGGCGGGCTCTGAGGAACCCGAGCCTGTTGCTTTCCCTCAAGACCAAAACTGTGGCACACATGCATGCCCTGTGGTAGCCCATGCCATGTGCCTCCTTGCAGCAGTGCAACCACAGCCTTTAGCAAGGCCGTTATTGACACATTTACACAACAAACACTGTGGAGTCTGTGTCTCCTGTTTGCCTACTTGTTTCCTGTGCTATTTGACCAGATTTTCTCTTTGAACAGAAAAAGATAAATTGCCAACAAAGAACGCTTTCCAGTATGGGGGAGAGTGAGGCTGGGTAGAGTTTACTGTTATCTGTCTTGTTCTCAGGCTGATGAATGCCTGATGAATGCCTGCTGGCCCTGCACATGTGCTATTTACTTCAGATATACAGGAGGAGGTAGCACATTATTGGCAGAGCACAGTAATGTGCTACCCCCCCCCCCCTCCCCCAGCTTCCCTTAAGAATTCAATTTGAATTAGATACGTCAAAGGAATGCCTGTTTGCTTGGTATGCCTGACCAAAATGATGTGCATTACAGGGCTGCTGCTGAGAGGTTGGGATGGGGGGGGGGGGGGTTATATGAGGTCCTTAGTGGGGAGGGTTCTCCGTAATAACCCTGTCCCTACTCTCTGAAATGGGGCTTGGAAAAGGCTGGCGAGCCATGCTGGTTAGAGCTCTATTGGTTTTGAGAGCTGGCACAGATGAGCATGGAAAATCCTGCATTTTCATGAGCTGCGTGCTGGCCCCAAAAATATTCATGTGCCCCTCAAAGGAAACGCATTTCATTCATGAAAGGGGGGTTGGGGGGGGGGGGGGGGGTTGGGAAGCTTCATCTGTGTAAAGCTTTGAAGAGGGACATCAATCCAGTTATCACCACACTCAAGAACCTTTTCAAGACCATCCTTTGACAGGCAGAAGGAATACAGAAATAAGAGGTTACAGATAGCTTATTACTCAGGAGGGGGGCAAATTTTCGTGGTTGCGTATTTAAAGTGTGGCTTCCTCGCAGCTCATTCTGGGCTATCCTGAGGGACTTGGTGACTGTCTGACAATGACAAAGATTCACAGGCAGGCTAAAGCCTGGGCTCTTTAAACTGCCTAAATCAGGACTTATTGGTTTAGGTTGCGGTCTAACACACTGACTCACTGCACTGAAATACCTAGTGCCTTAAAGGTCCCTGTGACCCCTTGGAATTGTCTGCCATTCTAAGCCAAATGAAAAACACTACAGTAGGTAAATAGGAAAAGACGAGGTAAAAAAACAGTGCAGTAAAGTGGCAGTGTTATGCACTGCATAATATCCTACAGTTCAGTACTCCTCTCTTGCTGGACTACACAATACCACCCATGTCCCCATTCCTCCACTATTGTGCCAACCACTATATTGGTCTTGGTGGCTAACATACTGCCCAGAACAGAATGCTGCTACACAACAATGAGACTTCTCTATTGAGGTCAAGGTTTGGACTTTAAAGGTCTATATTTACGGGCTAGAGAGGATGGAGTTTAGTGATTCACTGACAGAAGGTCCTGAAGCTAGAGAATCAAATTCTAAATCTATGAGTTTCATGCCAGCTGCGACAAACAGATCGCAACAGCCATAAGTTAACCAGCTCACGCTGATTGTTGGAGGTCTGTGCATTCCCTGCTTAGACACTGCATGTGCATGGGCTGTTCAGTTGTTTTGGACATGTAAAAGTGACTGTGGCTGTTACTCACTTGGGTCTTTGCTCTCATGAAGGGGGAGCTGACATTGCATGATTTTTCATAAGGTTTCCTCTGCACATTACGGCATTCAATCCTGATATCAGAGTTGTCCTGAAATGGTAACGACAATTTAGAAAACTATTCAGCTATAGTAGAATACAAGTCTACATAAAGCATAATATTGAATGTCTTCATACAGAAGAATATTAAATGTGACAAATTACAATAATCATATTGCTCAAGGACAGGAGTCGGTAACCTTCTTGAATGAATGCCCTCTCATTGGGAAGCCAACTTGAGAAAAAGGTTTGTGAAAAAGGTTAAAATCCAATAGGGTGCATTATCATTGTCAAACTACAGAAGACGCACCCTGTAAAGCAGCCTAAGAATGTTTAACAGTTGATGAGACAGCCAAACTTTTTATATTTTTATAATGTACAAAAGCAAGGGCTGTGCACTGTTGCTGGTATGCCCGTGAGAATCCCTCTGTGTCCTATGGTTCTATAATCAAAAAGGCTGTGCTCCAAAGGTCATCATTGATTAGGGTTAGTGGAGCAGTAATGTGGTGAAGATGTCTACCTTGACTAATAAGAAAAGAAGGATGCATTGACTAGGAGACAAGAGAATGATCCTACCTTGACTATGAGACTGGAAAAGCGCAGGTTTGGGGAGAAGGATATGTTGAGGTGTGCTCCATAAGCGTTCTCTCCACGATTCTCCAAACGTGTGTCTAGCACCAGCCTCCTGCGATTACCCTCAATGATTCGCTCCGTTGGCAAAGTGTCATCCTGATGTAAGCACAATGCACCCCGACTATGGACCATCTGACCACAGAAATGCCTACAAAAAGGGGACAATTTAACTCTGATTGTGGACGCTATAGTTAACAGCATTCAGCTTCAAGTATCACAGAGAATAACTTAATTTATTTACCTTATTTGCTTTTACCATTATTTTACCATTTGACGACCTTTAAATGCCAAATGAGCAACAGAATATCTATACTGCTCTAACAGAAGCTTCAAACCTCGAGAATGCAGTCAACTATTTCTAAAAATAACAGTCGTGAATGAGATTCTAAAACATTCAGTATATCAAATTCAAGTGTTAACAGTAAAGTACATCCTAAACAAATTGTTAGTGTTTAGAGAGATGTCTATGCTTGCTTGTTACCTCCTGGTAATTAGGTCAGTGTGGCTCTGCAGGACCAAGTTAGGAACACAGCGGTCATCCTCATCACAGCCATTCCAGAACGGCAGCTGCAAAGCGACACACAGCCAAATTCACTATTGGGAAACGTTACATGTGCAGGCCCTTGCTCATCTCATCAAGCTGTAGCACACTGACCCTTGAGTGATCTCTCTGTGTGCTTTTCTCAGACATTTTCACAGACATTCTTAGACTGATGTGTTGAGAATTTCCTCACTTCGATATTTCTAAACTTTTTGATTAACATTTGAATTCAAGGAAACCATCTACAGTAATGGTGGGTATTAGAAAACACATGAACAACATAACAACATAAACAAATACAGGAAGTAGCTCTAGGCAGTATAACAGTCTTCAGCCTGAAGGAATGATTGGCACTCATGAGTGGCTTTTGCATTGCTTTTGAAGTCAAAGAGTTCAGTTATAGTTAACTGGACTTTTTAAGAGCTTGAAGGCATTTCACTTTCTATCCAAAAATCATCAGTTCCAACTTGCGATGTGAATATTAGGAGTTTATATCTGGGTGTAACTGTGAACTGTAAACCACACCCCTAATCATGTAACAAAAGGGGTCATATGAATCCACCATTAACAGAATTAGCATAGCCAATGTGTGAGATTTGGGTCAATATAAGCACAGAGCCCAGCTCATTTTTGCCCTTGTGTTGATGGGCAACTATAGTAACAGGGTCCAAATAATTGTTGCCCTGATGGTGAAAGGCAACTCAATCTTCTAGGGAGGGATCTAGAAGGAGAATGGTATGTAGCAGACAGATGATGATGCAGCCGCCCTGCTCCGTTTAAGATGGGTGTAGATGTTCTCCTTTCCTCTTCTCTCTTACTCTCTAGTCCAAGATATGTACATCAGTGTCTTTTCAGTTTTATTTCTCTTTAAGGAGCAAATGTACTGCTGAATGCTGATGAGGTGGGTCTCTTATGTTGGGTCATGTGTTTGTGGAGAGGTTGTTTTGCTTCTCCAGGATACAGATCTGGGCATTTCTCAATGCATTTTACAACAAGACTAGTTAAGGTTGTGCCTAGGAGTGTTGTCCTCGGGGTGAACCGGCCTCTGTCTACGGATGTTCTCTGGTTTGAAGAACAGTAGACTGGGACGTTGTACTGTCCTCCTTAGTTTTTCAGAGAATCCGGATACTTCTGGAGTACATGGAGTGTTTCTATAATGCTTTAGGGGTATTTCAAGAATCTTTGCAATACATTTTAACAGAAAATTGTTTTAGATTTGAAGCTCAAAGCTAAAAAAAAAAAAAAACCTTTACGTCATGTATCCATGTTTAGGGCAAGACTCCAAAGGGCAGCAGGTCCCCATCTGATTTGTCTTTCATTCAGAGCAGACCTTACCATGACTCTGTAGGTGCATGCATTTTATTTTTAATGGAGCAGTCCTTACCTCCACCCTCAGGGTGGTGGGCCAGCCCTCATCCAACACTGGGCCCTGACTCAGATCCTGAGCAGCCACCACTACGCGGAACATGATGGGTCGCGCATAGTCAGTAGTCTCCTGAGGAGGAATGGGATGAGCCCATATAGTGAATTTAAAGCATTTTATGCATCACATATGTATAGCCAAAACTTATAGACAACCAGCTGGATTGACTTCCATATAATATTATTGACCCTCTTTTGGAATTACAAAGATGCTCAGCCAGAACCATGACCAAACTGTAGTTTAGCCTGTCCCTTATGGTAACTACTGACTCTTTTCTTCCTGCTTGACACCTGGCAGATGGGTTGGCATCTTGTGCTATGCATCTGCTGTTGCTTTTAGGTGCTCGTTGTTAGTGTCTGTACAGTGCCATCGAGCAATTCTATTGTCAACCGTATAAATATATTTGAATTAAATTGCCCTCCTATACAGTTGAGGGGTAGACTGAGCCTATTTTGAAAGTCTAATGGCCAATCATAACCTTACTGTAAAACTTACATATCTATCACAACATCGGTTTCACAAGGATGTGTTCTCACCAGGACATGAAAGTAGACATGCTCACACATCTCCTCTCCAGGCAGGAGTGTGATATTACGCGGCTGCAGTCGGTCGGGCTCGTCTAGGATGGCACGTGGAGCGAAGCGCTTCTCCTCAATGGACACATTGTACTGCAGAGCTAAACAGAGAGGACGGAGAGCTTACATGACACCATTGTTGCAGATGCTGCTCTGTGTACAATTGTATACAATAACTGAACAAAATCTTGCTTATACCCATATGAACCCATATGAACCCCTAAAGCTTTAGTAATGTCACCGACTCATTGACATCCTATTGATCCAGGATTGATTCTTAGACTCTACGTTGCATTTGTGTCCCTTTGGATAAAAACGTCTGCTACTCTGAATTGCAGTCAACAAAACATGTGCAAGTGCAGTGACTTGAAAGCAGTGAATGAGAGGAATATGTCAGCCTGCCTGTTAAAGACCTGTTAAATGCATGTTTAGTTTCACATGGGAGAAGGATGAGAGTAGATTTGAATTTATGGATGCCATTATGTAATGGATGGCTGACCTCAACCCCTTCTCCTCTCGTCACAAACACTATTGCTGCATCAGACACCAGCTATTCCTTCAGAAATGTACTAAAGGGTTGATAGTGTGCACCGCAAATAAGCTGACTCACTGACTAACTGATAAATTTAGTGCATAAGAAGTGACGTTTAATTTGACCCACAGCTATGGGGCCACAGACTTCTAGGCTTTTTGGGGTGGGGGGGTTACAAAAAGATGTTTCAACGTTAAAAATGCTGAGCTTGTATGAGGTGCAACCCCAGCACATCTGCCTGGCATTAGGGATAAGAGATCTGAGGGGGAAAGCTGGTGAATAACAGTGATGTGCTATTGTTTAGTGCCTCTGTGTGTGTCTCAATCCCGTGACTCCTGTCAAATCAGGACAAGACGTCTTTCAGTGACTCCTCAGCTCCATCGGCATGCAAGTCTGAAACATGTGGACTGAGATAACTGCCAAGGAAGTCATGAGGGGTCAACTTAAGGCACACATGCCACCCTTTGCCCCCTCTGTACTCATGGGGGAAGACCTAAGCACCTACGGATGATCTTTTTAAAATAAATTATGATCAGCATGTGCTTGCGGGTGGGCTACAATTGTAGCTCAACAGGCTGGAAACCAGATCTGTCCCTGGGGACTTGAGACCTTGTGCACTCCTAAACTCACCCCTTTGCTTACTTTGATAGTTCACCAAAGCCTGACATTCATCAGGGCCATCTAGACTAGCATAGAAGAAGCCTACTGTAAAAAGAAAAAGCCACTATACTTTTGCAAAGCGCTTTTGAAAGCATGTGTAGTGATCAGATGCTTAAATTGTTTGCACTGGACATCAAGTCAAGAAGATCTAAAGTAACACTTCCAGCAAAGTTGCAGTGTGTTTAGATTATGAAATGTCTGGAAGCATGTGTCGCAAGTTTTCTAACAGGATAAAATGTTCTTTGCTGGCTGCACTGAATTAGAACTAGAATGACTTCTTAGAATGGTAGAAAAATGCTATAAAAAGAAATCCCCTGAGACCCAGACATTGCATTATTATGCTCAACTAACCATTTCAACAACAGGACATTACAGTCACTTCAGAACACAACAGGTCTAGTTTTGCTGTGGAATCTTCCTAAAGGTTCAAAGTCGGTTTG
Organism: Limnothrissa miodon; assembly: GCA_017657215.1. Lineage (NCBI taxonomy): Eukaryota > Metazoa > Chordata > Actinopteri > Clupeiformes > Clupeidae > Limnothrissa > Limnothrissa miodon. The sequence continues at coordinate 176,709 of JAGFZM010001022.1, read as the reverse complement.
AAGGCTATTAGTGGCGTAAACAACTCACCGATTTCCTGTGTTGGTCGAATAGAGGTGCGAGCCGTGACGTTTAGACACACGATAGCAGACATACAGGTCACGTCTTTGCCTCCCCTTCGGCAGTCCTTGTTGAAGATGTTTACTTTGTTGGGTTCAAATCTCACCATAATATGAATGCGGAATACACTGCGGGACCTGTAGCCCACATGAAAGTAGGGTTGAAATCCACAAGCTGTTGTATAACATAACCTTTTCTTGACTACATTCTTTTGATCATAATGATTTTAAAATGTATATTTTTATGTAATATAAATAGTTTCAAATGCTATTATGCCCTATATGTATTTGTATTACAAGGGTATCTGATTGCTTTTGGAATGCATGCAACAAAGCTTGAGTTGTTTTGTAAAACATGGTAAAACAGTTATATCCTCACCACAGAAGCACTGCCGCTCCAAGGGAGCCCACTGACAAATCCACAAGCCCATCTCCATTCACATCCATCTTTCCGTGTATGCTACGCCCAAAGTACTGAAGACCATTAGCCAGTTGGGCTGCACCAATCCTCTGTGAAGGTATAACGAAAGTAACTAAAGTAAGTATTAAGTATTCTATTATTTTGTCACATCTGTAACAACTAGTAAGTAGCCATGCGTGTGGTAACATTTAAACTTTTTTTTTAAAACACTGTTCCCAATCCTGGTATTAATAATAATTAATTAATAAGATCAGTAGTAAGTAGAATAGAGTGTGTAATATACACTACTTACTACAGTATAATATAATGTGTAAAATACACTATAACTACTTACTACTTACTACTACAAGTCCTAATAAAAGTTTTCACCTGTTTATACTTGCGAAGTATCCTGTTGCGTTGGCTGTAAAAGACATAGATGGCACCGCGATGGTTCTCCTCCAGTGGGGCTCCAATCACCACGTCGTTGTACGTGTCCCCATTGAGGTCAGGTACGGGTGCCACAGCTGAGCCAAAGCGAGCGTTCTGACCTTGGTCTTGCACCTCCAATGAACCCTCCAGGACAAAACGGTTCTGGATGGGTGAGAGGATAGCCTCAGAGTTAAATGGTGAGGCACTGAACCTCACTGTGTCAAACAAGGACAGGAATGCCACGTGTACAAGAACTGGAATGCAATATATACACAAGAACACATGATATGAGAGTCTCTTCAGTAAGTAACTCAAATCTGACAAAACACAGAATATTCTGGAAGAACAGCCCTTAATATATTTGGTAACACATTATATTAAGACACACATATTCACCATTAATTTGCTGCTAACTAGCATTTAGTAGCACACTAGCCATTATAAAGCACAATTAATACCTTATAGACCTTGTTCTACCCTTATTAGACCATTAACTAAGACTTATAAGCTCCTAATTACCCCTTATCATAGTTATCACCTAAGTTATTGCACATGAATTATGATCTAAATATGCATTGCTCAGTATGGGGTTGGTAAAGTGATAACATCTCAAGAACAGTTATTTACTCCCAATAATATATGTGTCTTAAAGTGTTACCATATATATTTTTATTTATAACATTATAGTTTAGTTTAACTCCTCCTCTCAGTTTTTCTCTTCCTTGAATACTTTGTTAGTTGTTTCAATTTTGTTTTAGGGAAAGACAAACACACAACTAAAGACAAATACAAAATAAAATAAAAAAAACACATAGTTAACTTAAATTTTAAATCAAAAATCTAAATCATTCTAAACCAAAACCTCACACTCTAATTCCATTGTTTTCCTAAGGAAAACTTATGGCTTCAAGAGGCCTCCCCAACTCCTTCTGGTCAAAAAAATGCAATGGCATCTGAATGTTCCCTTGAGAGATTTGGTGAGCAGATACCCAACAAAAAATGTGAAGTAAGCTGGAAAGCATTTCAGACTTTAAAGATAATTAACCTCAATTTCTGGAATGATTTAGGAAAAGGTGCAATTTCTCAAACTTTGGGGGCGCAAGCCAAGTTAGCCCCACACATCATGTTCAGTCAGTTTAGTCTCCCTTGTGGTTAGTGATGGACTGCAGTGGACGGCCTAAACAAAATGAGATCACTTATTTTCTTAGCCTTCCTCACAGGAGTGAAAAGGATGATCCCTACATCCCCTATACTTCCAACTAAAATGTGGAGTGTTCCCTAGTCTCATATCATGCAAAGAAAATATACAATGAATGCACAGGGCAAAACCAGCGAGGAGAGGAGCGTTGGAGCTCATCTAAAACACATGGAGTTCCGCAGGGCCCTAGTCAGATCCCAGCCAACTGGAAATCCCATTCCAACAGCTCCTCTCCTTCACAAGGTGTCTTGTCTGGGAAGAGGGGATGATGGAGTTGTAGCTGTAACTGAGATATCTGATTGATCTTTGTTTTCACAGAGTTTTGCGGATAGCTGGGAGGCTGTTGGGGAAAAGCCTTATAAAAGCCGCTGGAGAGAGGGGCCTGGCTGCCTGCACTGTCTCGTAATGACCGAAACTTTTTACGAATTTTCTCTCCAGCAATTTCCATCTATTAGGAGCTTTCATCCACGAGCCGCAGGTAATTATGTCTGAAGGGGTAAATGTTTTCCTACTGAGTTCACCATGCACTTGCTGTTAATGAAGGAGGCCTCATTCCCATTTGTGTGACAGCAGGTGCCCTGTGTCTCACACTTGAAACAGGTTGGATTAATCAGTCTGTGCACTGCCATCAGAGTCACTTACAGCACTCACAGCAATGGGTTAATGGAGACTGACCATTTCTTGATTCTTTCTGCTTGACATGAACCATGTTACAAACATATGTTTTAATCATACAAGAAGAAAGGCATAAGTGTGTGAGTAAGAAGATCCTCAAAGGAAAACAATAGTAAATCAGAAACGAGGAGAAATGAAGAAATAGACAGATAAAGCTCAAAAAAAAGAGAGACTGAAAGGGGAAGAGTGAAATGAGAGTGGCAGACACTAAGAGAGAACAAAGTGGATGTGAGCACAGGGAATGCAACTGAGAGAATAACAAACCCAGATGCGGATGTGCAAGATATTAGAGAATGGGATGAGTGTGTGATGATGAGGTGTCAGAGACAAAGGGAGGATGTCTGGCTTCCCCTCCTCAAGGTTCATGCTTTAGCCTTACAAGAGCTAGTACGCCACACAGCAGCAGTCATACAACACATGCCCCTCACCTGCTCTGTCATGCGGTAGATGTACACTTTGCCTTTCTCCCAGCCACCGCTGAAGAACATGGGCGCAGCCACCAGGAGGTTGTCTGTCACACCATCTCCATCAATGTCCACGGGGGCGATCTCACTGCCGTAGTAGGAGCCGATCTGTACAACAAATCAACCACACAAACATCACATCCTCCCACGTGCACACAGGACAAGCACAAAGCAGCGTACTGTAGATCAAGTCAGCGGTGCGACCCCCTCTTCTTTCTTTTCCCCTCCATCACACGCCAGCCAGGTGTGTTTCCCAAGGCCCCCTGTCCTGGCAGTCTAGCTTTGTTAAACAACTGTAAAGCATAACACAGTGCGTACTCCTCTAAAGAATGCAACATCTCCCTGTCCTCAGGCTGTTATTGTTGATCTCTGTGGTGTGAAGTACTTGTTTGATTTTATTTTCCACCCCCGCCATTGGACTTGGGCAAAGAGCAATTTTAGCACTCTGTTTTAAATTAGTGACTAAGATGGCCAACATATGGTTGGGTTGTCCTTGCAATGTCAGTCACAGACTGTAGGCATGCTGTCTAGACAATCATGGTGTCTACCTTACTGTTTGGATAAAAGGAGGAAAATCTGAAAATTCCCTTCAATAACTTTCACACTCGTTAGAGTACTTTTGTGTTCAAATGTCTTTTCAAAGCGATCTTAAAGATAACTAATAATTTTAGGCCTTTTTATTTCTCGTTTGTGTAATCAAGTATCTAAAGGAATTGCTATCTTTGTTGTATGTGGTTGTGTAAGTGTATGCATGACTGTGTGGTATCTGTGTGTTATATTTGTAAAAATGTGTGTGTGTCTGTGAGGGAAGCTGCTTACCTGTTGTCCCTTTAATGAGTATAATATAGTGAGGTTTCCATCGTTTCTCATTGTGAACACGATAACCTTGCCAGTGTGGTTGAACCGCGGAGCTCCGGCCACATACAGCTGTCCACTTCTGGCAGACACCACTGACGTCACAGTGTAACCTGGGAAGCCCGTATGGTTGAGACCATTATTACTGGTTCACATTGCCAAGAAAGTATGACAATTAGTTGTTGACAAAAAACATACATGACCATATCCTTCATGAGGATTTGGGAGTGGAATTGCACATTGTTTTTTAGTTACTGTGTAAATGAGGCTGATCACACCAGACACTGTCAGAGCAGATTGACTTCCTGCTGAGGCCAGAGATCTTAAAGTAGATGCTTGCTAGGGATTTTATGCGCAAAGTTTAACATTACGTCAGGCAAGCAATCAGGTACTTATGTGGCAGAGTCATAACAGCTGCCTATAGCAAAACACAGTCCTCTCAGCCACTAGTGGTGGAAGAATCTGGAACGCATGTGTGATTGCTTGGCCTTAATCAGCCAGTTCTTCATCTCAGGTTGGCATGGTCTGCTCTTGACACTCATGTGTGAGTACAGCCAGATTCATGCCTCTGCCCTGTTCCATAATGAGTCTGGAATGGCTTCCCTCATCAGGCCCTGATGGGAAATGGGAAAACCAGAGGTCCGGAGTGGGATGTGAGGGAAACCAGTGGAGCGGTTTATGGACAGGGCCGCGTTATTGGAGTCGCTAAACCACAAGGCTTCAATGCGCTTACCACATGGGCCTTCAGAAGAAGGGAGAGCGAGAGAGAGAGAGAATAAGAGGAGGGAGAGAACACAGAAAAAAAAAGAGAAAGAGTGTTGCTTGATAAGGGGCTGGTAATGAGGTCTGGTGGGCCTTTGAGACTGACGCCTTGTGTAGGACTCTCAGCTTCCTATATTCGACTTACTGGTGGGCCACTTACCCCCTAAGATCACATAACTCAGTAAAGGATACATTCACAGCTTTTCAGGCCCGGTTCACAGCTACTAACTCTGCTGATGTTACACTAAGGACGATTACAATGACCCACTCACTTTGTGTCACACAGCAGGTTCTCATAGTATTTCACCCAGAGGTCACACAGCAGAGGACAGTGCCATTGCTTCTTACCTAGATATGCACCATGGTTCTTCAGCTCCTCTGGAAACTCCCTGGAGTAGGATGACTTGGGAGGGATCACCTTCCCCTGGCGGGTCTCCTTTAGAACAGCCCCATTCCAGTCATAGGCCCCCGGCGCACCCACCAGGATCCCATCCTGCCAAGAGACCAAAAGAGAAACAGAATCGACTGAGAAACCATGACTATTCAAAGCAGGTCCTTCAGGTCATTTGGTCATTTCCTCCCCAGAAATGAGTGAGAAGGAACTTTCCAAAATTTCCAGATTTGAGAATATTCCAGTGCTCTGTCTGAAGTGGTCGTCTGTCTCAGAGGCCTTCACACACACACACACACGCACACACACACACAAAATCAGCCATGTTTCAGCCATGACCAGAACAGGGTCTCATTTCTTCTCTAATCAGTAACAAAGCAGGATACTAGTGGAATGCATTAATTAAAAGGACCATTTGCAATGTACTGGGCAGCAGGCTAGTTCTTGATCCAATCTCTGTTCTATTTTAAAAATAGTATTTGAGACATTGTCACAATTAGAGCCTTATTACCAACACTTTAACACAGAGACAGAGGTTAATATTTATGCTCTATTCTAGCCAGACTGTGGACCTGTCAGAAACATGGTCACTTCAGACGTCAGCACATTTTTCAGGGGTCAAAATGAGCAGAAACTTACCAAAACAGCCTTTGGATTTCTTGGAAATTTCTACACAATACATAAATGACATATCCACTACTTTAAGTAAAAAAGAACCTCTATTCAAGAGGAAATGTTTTTGTTTGGTTGTGCATGGTTTCTATGGTAGCTGACCTCAAATAGTGCAGTATTAGTGACCTACATACTTTACAGTTTGTCTAAGGAAAAAAATCTTTCTTTCTCTTAGCCTTTCACTAAGTTTTAAATACCATGTCACCCCTTTCACCACAGTGGCATTTAAATTAATCTTCAAAACCATACTAAAGCAATGCTTTTAAAAAGACAGATTCCAACATATGCAAAATATGAAGATTATTTCATCATACAATTAGTCCGCATTTGTTTGTGTGTCCAGTGTGTCACCATAAATGACTTCCAGCTTTTTTTGGACAATAAGTGAAATATAACACTTTTCATTTTGAACAGTTGATCCTGAATCTGGAATCCAATGCATTTTCTTGCCGTGTAAGGCCACACCAATAAAATTAGTTGGTTCTCGGATTCGCCGCTTGAAAAAAATGCAAAATGAAATAAAAATAAAATTGAATTCGAACTCACACGAACATAAAAAACACCGTGGCTGATAGCTATAATACTGAAAAAAACAGCATGCTGCGTTCACGTGACGTCGAAAACCAAATCGCGCCATTGACTTCAGAGCGCAAGAGACATGCTATGAGGAAAGATGCCGGTGGAACGGGATTCTGCTAGGCCAGTGTTTGCAATTATTAGAATATTTGATCAGAAGAGAAAAACATTTGACAAGTGCATTGAAATTGAAGAGATGAGAACTTTACGCAGTTGTGCTCACGCTGCCGAGAGCAGTCTGCTTGTGCAACTCTGTGGAGGTGAGTTTCATATTTCATTGATTGAGAGGCGGAAAAAAACCCATTCAAAGTGCCATCAAAATCAATCAATCAATAAATGAATAGCATGTGCCTACACACTCACATCCTCTTGCGCGCACACACACACACTCTTCTGTTTCTCATACAAAAAAACGTCTCTTTGAGATTCACGTGACTGCACGTTGATGAATTATCATCTCAGTTGCGCTGATCACTGAGTTTTAGTTACTATCTAATTGCTATCTGGTCAATCAATGCGATTTTGACGTTCTAATGCCCTGTGATGAACTGTAACAAAATGAGTTTTAACGTAGGCTACAGGACGTAGTCTACATTATATGTGATACCTCAATTCCACAGCCAGCCTGCTTGGTGCTTCACCATGGATTCACAAACTCTTAAATAAATGACAAACCGTCAAACCTTTACATAACATAGAATGACAGAATTATTAATTTTTGTACATTGCCTGAAACCTGCATGACAAAAAGTGTGCTGTGAGGTGTGAACGTTAAGTTTATAAATTAGGCCACATTTAGTTTTTCCTAATCACATGAGTAAATGTCTTTAATGAACATTAACTGTGAATGTGCTAATTTACCTTCAGAACATTTTTTTATTTTTATTTTTATTTCGCTCGCTCGCTCCATATTTTTTTCTGAAAAAATCCGAGAACCAACTAATTTTATTGGTGTGGCCTAAAGTGCAAAATAATAATTAAAAAAATTAAAATGGGAATTGGAACATCGGAATATATGTGGCAACAGCAGTATTTCAAACTAGCAAAGGTTGGCTGGAGTTATACCATCTGTGCTTCTGGGATGGTTTTATCCTTAAAGCTCCAAAATACTTTCCAAAAAGCTATCCTGCTTTCAACATTCAGGTTGCTTTAGATGATCAAGTGCTATCCCAGGCACTATTCCGCGCACTAACATTTCCAGTCATCAAGGCCTACCATCTGCAAATTTCCCTGTCTTTTTTTGCAAGGTACGATAGTCCAAGCAGGTTGTACTCTGATAGTGAAACTGGGCAGAGAAATCAAAGACATTACGTAAGCCTCGCTGGCCCTAAGGCAGTCTGACAGTGAGATCTACAGGTACAGTTGGGAAACGAGTTTTGGCCAGACTGACACAGATGACTATCCAGCTGGGTCAGACACTAAGCCAACATTCCCCATCATATCAGTGCTCAGCAACCAAAAGTCTAAGAAAAGAAGAGGGGGGATCTTTCCACAACGTCTCCTAAATGACTAACCCTCTCAACAACAAGATTCGTCCCTGGAGGAAGAGTGCGTCTTGCTCACGTTTTTGGAGAAGTCGCAGATGGAGCCTTAAATCACAATGGCTCGAGAGCCTGGGGCCATGCAAGATGGCCCAAGAGGACGAGAAGGATTTGGAGTGCGCCCAGAACAAACCCCTCAGCCACACAAAGCTCACCTCCACAACATGCGTGGAAAAGCCTGCCTGGGACATCTGGAGGGCAAATGTTGTCCCATTCTCGCTTGTTCCTGCAGACAGAGTGGGACATGGGGGAATAAAAGGCATTCTTAAAAAGCATTCTTAAAAGCTGCAGTTCAATTTAATACTGTCATGACCGACAGTGAGTTATGCTGTGAGATTATCAACTTGTTCAAAGAACTGTGAAAGCACAGTAGATTTATTGGAGTGATATTTACAATACAGTTTTATAATGTTGTGCACGTGTTGCAGCAGCCTTTTGCACCTCCAGTTGCCTACCTTCCAAGCTGAAGATACGGTTTCCCAGAGCATCCACAATGTCCTTCAACGCAGCTTCATCCGTCACATTGAAGAAGTGCTTATCATCCGGGTCACTGGCAATGTATTTAATTTCATTCAGAAAAGCCTCAGGATTAATTCCACGACGATTATAGTAGCCAAGGACCTGTAAAACACAGGAGATAGTTATACCTTAGCATAGCTAGCAGACTCTTACTATTCCAGGAGACAATTTTACATTTTATAGAAATAAATGAACTTTAAACAGGGCTTAAAAAAGTTATATGTTTTATATATGTTATGTTAGAAGTATGGTGTCTTGATCAGTTCTTACTGAATTCTAACACCCATAAGGAGAAAAAAACGCACCAAAAGCATGTCTAAAGTAAAAGCTAACTTTGTTTCTATTACACAAAGTAAAGACATCTAAATTTTTCCTCTGGGCTTAAACACTATGCTACTATGATAGCAAAATGGCATGTGACAAAATTGTGCCCTGCTAGCTAGCAGAGCTCTGTGGCAGGCTCTGCACTAGGCTAAGCTATGGTAATGTCCCTGTTCCTATTGCACTTATAGTAATTTATTCATGCTATACTACTATCATAGTGCCCTTTAAAACCAGTGAGACATTTCTCCTGCACCTTACCCATGCAGCTCACACTAACCCACCATTTTAAGTTGGACCTCTTTAAAAGCACTAAATGCTAGATCGAATACTTTCCAATGAAGTCAGCAGCTGATGGGCAACCTCAAAGCCTCCCTGCCAATGCAGTCCTGGACAGTTTCAAATGGGCTACCTCATCACCTCCACCATAGAGAGAGCACAGCACTACACCATAGAGAGAGCACAGCACTACACCGCCAGACCCCAACTGGCACCAAAGTAGCTCTCTCATGGAGAGGTCATTCACACTTAGGACCACATGAATAAAGGAGGATATTAAAGCTAGTGATGGCTATGTAACCTTAGGTTTGGCTGTGTGAAAAAATGCAACTTGTCCATTAAGTTGCGAAACTCACATTTCTTTTCCACTTTTGGCAAGGCTTATCTGACCACTGGTATGAAAGATCATTTACATGGGTGAAAAAAGACAGGGAGACTCACAGCAATGGCGTAGCGGGTAATGCCATCCTTCTCGCTGTCCTCAATAACCTGCTTCAAGTCAGGGCTGTCATGAGACTCTCCATCTGTGATCACAATCATCACCTTCTTAGCTCCTCGCCGGCCGCCCTTCTTGAATGCTTGTGTTCTGGGGGAGTGGAAAACCATGCAAAGGAATGCCCGAGAGCCCCAGGAAGCTAAAGTGCCACATAAATCTCCTCAATAATAAGAGCAAATGCTGTACAGTGTAGACATAAATCCTACTCTTAAAAAGTAAATTAATTTAGCAGTTGCATCCATCCAACAACAACACCCATCAACTAGAATTAACATGAACATAATAAACATTTTTTATAGCAGATATACTTATGTGGAAATACACTTTTAGCCTCCCCATACTGTCGTTGTTACACTTCAGCAACAGGTGCTCAAGAACTGTGCAGATTTCCTCTGCTTTCTTCTACAGTATAAAGGGATTGACTGTAGCCTAGCGATCCACCACTCTTTTACTAAAGATTCTGTAGTCTCATTAGTAGGATATATTTACCTTATGGTTAGTGGGCATTGCAATAGAATTTAGCCCCCCTCAGAAACTCGAACATTGTGCCCTCAGTTACTCCATTAGGTTGCTTAAAATGTAAATAATTAATACTGAGCAGAGAGACTGAAATTCACTTTAGTGTGCCTCATTACGAAAATGAATTGAACTTACAGTATATAGTAAATTATATATATGGGCCTGACTATAGGCTACCCTGCTTTGATTTAAGAGAGATTGGAGGTTTTAAAAGGAGATTTAAGGTACAATGCTAGATTCTGAAAGAAGATTGGATATACCCTGCTTCAGTCTGTAAGGGGATTGGCTATATCTTACTGAAAGTCTATTGACTTAATTGCATATGTTTCTCAAAGGAAATTGGCAGTACCGTGCTTCATTGATGCCCAGAGCAGTGTTGGTCTCCTCACCCCCACGCTGCTGGATTTTCTTGGCAGCCTCAACCACCTCCTCGACCGAGCGAAAGTCACTCAGGCTGAATTCGTGGACGACCTTCTCACCATACTGAACTACACCAACCTAAACATGGTAAAAGTAGATTAGATAGTGAAGCACTAACTCGATGGTATCCAACCCCACAAACCACAATGGCTGACAAGTGCTGCCCAGCAATATTCTATGGATTGTATGGTATTTAGAGACTACCTGAATCTGTCCTGGTCCAATGTAGAATTTTTGTAGAATGTTTATGAGGAAACCCTGGACCTCATACCAGGGGTAGATGGAGTTGGACCCATCAAGGACGATCACAATGTCCATGTATGTTTCACACCCTTTAAGAAAAAGACATTGTGAGCTTAATACATTTCCAACAAGAAATTACTCTAGGACAGTAATGATTCTTTGTATGTCTTTCACAAATGACTTTCATGACAGTTAAAACTGTACCTGTACAGCCGTTTGGAGGTTTTGTGTTGGTACTTACTCTGGAAGGCAGGGGCAATGGCTCGAGAGAACTTGAAGCTGGCGTTGACCCGAGAGCAGATTCCTGTGCTGTAGTAGGAGCTCCCACACTCATGGGCCCAGAGAGGGCCACAGGCCTGACACACACAAACAAGGTCAAGAAGGTCACACCTCTGCACATCTCAATGTAAAACCCCCGTAAACCTCAAGTTTAAACCTCTGTAAATCTCAGGGTCAAACCTACTGACCTCTTCACATTCCAAAAACTGCTACTGGAAAGCCTCAAGACGCTATCAAAACCTATTTTCAGCAGTGTCTTTCAATGGTTTATGAATAAGTATGTACAATTTATAATTTTGACATAATATACCATATCTATATTAAATGATAATAATAACAGCTATTTTATACAATCCAGAATGGTACAGTAGACATCCAGTAGACAGGTTATCAAAGTCATCAAATCAAAGTTATAAAATATTTTTATTTTTATTCATTTTAAAATTAGGAAACAAATCTAATATTTCATAACATATAAATAATATTATTTCATGTTCTTCTGTCTTATGTTTTGACTTTATTCCCACAATTATAAGTCCCAAGGTATGCAGCCCTATGGCGCAAATACATCTGAAGCGAATTAAAACATTTGTTCAACAGCTGCAGTAAGTCAAAACGGCTGAAAAGTTGCACCAGATTCCCCAGTCCTAATCTTTTGACTGTTAACCAAGTTTATAATAAAACAGCTGTAAACTGAGATTTACATAATTAATTTAATTAATACTGCTTTTTAGTACATATTCCAGTGTATTTAATGTAATTAAAGATTGTTTCCTGTTATTACAGTAGGCCATGTCATTAAGAAGCAAAAGTTATACTGTAGAAACAAGAACTGTGTCGCCAACTCACCACAAAACTGTTGTCTTTGGGATTGGAAGTAAGTGTCATTCCCAGCCTCATCTTGTCTTTCTTTTCAGACACATTAGTCAGAGATATCCTTCCTTAAACAACAAGGAACAGTATAACAACAATACATTCCTCTGCTGGAAGAACTGCACAGCTGAGGCCCAACATGTTTCTGAACACTTCAAAACCAGCCCCCCTCTCATATCCCGTCAAACTCTTGACAAAGACAAGCTGGATGAAGCTTTCATGCCAAACTGGACTGTTTACACTTCATGCGGTCTCAAACAAATGCATTTCTATTTTTGCAATGCAGCACATGTGTACTCCACATGGGACACCTGGGAAAGTACAGATACTCCAGTGTAAACTCTCAGCAGGTGGAATCTTTGGTGTGGATTGCAAGGATAAACTAATGCTTTTCATGTGTTTTTTGGCAATTAATGATAAACAATTTATCTTATAAACTATTTTACTTAGTTATACGTATAGGAAATAAAAAAAAATAATAATTGTCTCTTATTACTAATAGATCAGGTTAAAGATACATACAGTAGGTAAAATTGGATACATTACCGAGGTTGAGTTTGGTGCAGCTTCCATTGGATCTTTTGCTTAGTGGACACTTGTAAACATCGCCTGTCTGGTGGGGACCGCTTGTATCCAATGGAGCACCAACTAATAACCTGCAAACAAAACACTTTTGAGGTAATCTGACACACAGTCCCAAGACTGTATAGCAAGTATGAATGAATGAAATTAACTGAAGAATGAAAAAAGGTTACAAGACGGTTAAGCACAGACAAATATCCTATAAAAAGTTTCAGTTGGGGCAGACCAGATACCAAATACTCTTGTTAACATTGTACTTTAGAGATAGAGACATGTTATCAAGATTCTTTTAGAACTCATCAATGGAGTGAAAGTAATTTAAATTCACTTTAGCATGTACTGTAAAATATGATACTTCAAATTAATGATTCAATGAATTTCAATGAATGCAGCAACTGTTCAGTGGCACAGAAACGGCCACATGGGCATTAGCATGTTTGTTCTTTATGGAGCATAACTGGGACCCACAGCACAGGTAACAGTAGGACGTAGCGCAGGCATTTGAAAAGTGAGTTTTATCTTCATGAAGCATTGATGGGCCCACAAGACTGGGGGCTGGGGCTGTTTAGGGTGGTCATTGACCCGGACTGGTCAGCACATAAACACATAACACCCCAGAGCCAGCTGGAGCGGATAAGGGGGGACGCAGGCGGCTGACTGGATGTGACGACATGAAGGTGGAGCAACAGCCCCATATTTGGAGTGGAGAGGGGGTTTAACATTTAAATACTCAAGGAAGGGGAAATTTCACAAGACAGAAAAAGTCAACAAAGGATTACTAACAGTCATGTAGTGCACATTGGGGAATTCACAATAAGACAACTCTAGGGAAAGGTAAAAAAAAAAAAAAAAGGCACATCAGGTTTAGTCATTATGCCAGGTCAGAATTCTCCCTGGGGATAGCTAATACCATGCATGCAAACTTTCACCACTTCCACAAATTCCACCACTTTGTCATCACTTAGTGGTCTCTGTCTTTAGGGAATAAAAAAAATAATTAACAATAACAAAGCAGTCTTTTAAAATCTATTTCACACAATGCAAAAATAAAACATATTACTTATACATATATTAAAATAATCTAAACATAAAAACACTTTATTATGCTAAATCAGCATGTATGGAAAAGTCTTTTCTTACTGTACTCTTACAATATTTTCTGACCACACACTGCCACATCAGTCTTAGGCCGATCCTGCGTGTAATCAATGCACAAATAACCTGATGATTCAGCTTTCACACATGCTCTGTTAGACATTTAAACCAGCCAGCTCCAGCCAACCCAAGAACTGCCAAGAGAAGGGCCTGAAATTGCAGATGCGTGCTGCTCCACTAAGCCAACAGTAGACACAAGTAAATGCACAGCCAATGCCAAATGTCAGGGGTTAATGGACTACACAGGAGCAATTCATTCAGTAAGACTGGCCAGGCTCACACGGGTGATACTTGACACCCATTTATGGCTGAAACAGATTTCCACCAGCAGACCACTGAATCTCCAAGGTCAGCCTTCCTCCTCTAACATACAAATCACGTCTTTATTTTAACTCTCCACCAAAAAAAGAGTACATTTTGGGGTTCTACCAACTTTCTTAGATGTTTAAAACAGCATCAACTATATGTATCTTTCAGATATGCTGTATGTACAGTGTATCCATGAGATATGTGTATCTCCATGTTGTGTAGTCTACTAAAGTGTAGATGTCATGAGCGTGATGCAAGTAATTGAAAAAAAGTCAGCAGAATGATGCCATTCTGTGCAGAGCCATGATATGGGAGCACATAAACAGATTTACATAGAAGTTGTGGTTCAAACCAGGCTCTGCCACTGAAAGTATCTCTGGAAACCATTTCCACTCTCGGCACTTCTTCTAGTGCCAGTATTTTTATTGCCATTAATACCCTGATTACTGCTGTCGCTGCTATTGAGGTGCCTGGCACAGAGGGAAGGGAAGTTCAGCTAAGGACACTATTACCTGAGAGAAAAGAGAGAGTGTTGTTGCTTTGCTTTGGACATCCACAGATTATTCCAGGCGTCTGAAAAGCTGCTAAAACAATCAATGTCAGACTCATTAGGCTCAGGAATTAGCTCATACAAAATAGCATCATTGCAGACAGCACAAGTTAAATACTCTTTCCTCAGACAAGGCACAAGCCTCACTCTCTCTCTCTTTGCACTTTGGCATTCACGCCCTGGGTTGGTGGAAAAGTCTTCCGAAAGTTTCAGCCATTAATGTGCTGATGTTTTTCGCATTTGGCTTCAGCTACTAGACAGAACACCAGCTAGGCATTTAACATGTGGGGGTGTCACTTTAATGACAGCATTTCATCTCATTCCAGGTAGGAATTTATCACATTTTATCACATAGTAGACCACACATTCTGTAGGAAAGAATCAGGCCCCTCAAGGAATACACCATTGTGAAAAACTATGGAAAAACTGGGATCTAAAAATCGGAAAGGTCAGCAAAACTGACTTGACCCTTTACAGGGGAAAATGATCTCCTGTCAGTTTTACTCAACTTAATATTTTGTGGTATTTTCCCATTGGTTTTCCTGGGAATGTATGTTCTCTCTGATTGCAGTGGTGTATTTAACAAAGCCAGGTTGCTGCTTGACAGACAGCCGTATTTCAGGCCCATGATGGAGCGCTTCAGAGGCCTCCTGTGGCTGCAGGCATTCAGGGACCCCTGAGCAAGCAGAGGTCAGGTCTCTGCTGGAGAGGCACAATGCCACCTTACCAAAACAAACATGATGGAGTGTGTGTGTGTAGAGTGTGTGTTGAATATGTGGGCCAAAGGGTTCCTGGCGGACCACCATCTCCACTTGGCCCCCATCTCTAAGTCCCTCTGTATTATCAGTGGCCACCCAAGGAAAAGATTCTGGCATGTCTTAGGTGAGAAGGCTAGAGTGCCTGGACTGCAGTTCTGCACAAAGCCCTGCACAATTCCACACTCTCACAATAGTTACGTCAGCGTTTTCCTTCTGCCAGAATAGTGTTATATGAGAACACATACAGTAACCACAAGGCCTGTGAAGAATAACCTCTGTGATCTTAACTCTGTCCATATACCATGCACCATTGTCCCACTGAAGTCAAATGAGCATCATCAACCCAGCTGATTTATTGCGTTAGACAATGTGTAGGGAAGAAAACAACCCGTCACAAATAGATTGAGTGAAGCTACTCCACCAGGCCTTAACCAGTCTCAGCTGTGGCTCTGTGCCCGCTTAGAAACTGCAGTCATAAAAGAGCCGTTTATAGAGTCCTTCTCAAGCTCCTAGGAACTCAGATCCAATTCCTATCCAAATACCATGCTGGGGTAACGCTAGAGGAGAGCCTTTGTGCGCGTCCACGAGACGTCGGCGCTCATACCCAAATTCCAGTGGGTTGTGGTAGTAATCACGGTGATTAAAGTTCTATACCCACCTACTGCCTCAGAGTTGTAATATAACAACTCCTATTATAAACAAATAGCTCGAACAATCGGCATGTAAGAGTGATGTTCGAAGTGCAAGACAAAGAGAAAGACGTTATTTTCTGAGCTGAAGAGCAGATGCAACTGCAGTTATCTCTTTTCCCCGGGTCAAGAGGACCAAAGGTGGCAGGACATTGGTGGACACACTGCTAGCCACAGGAGAGCACTTTCCCACTTCAAAGGGTGGTGTGTGGAGTCCTAACCCTGCTATAACACCATTAGACCATTTTAGATTCCTGGGATAACCCACACATTCATCACTCAAGAGTAAAAAAACAAATCACGGCCAGAAGAGAGCCTTAGGGTCACACAATGGCAGTAGTGTTAGCACCGAAGACTGCTTTCAACATCACAGAGGCCAGGCCAGCACTCAGGTTTCAGGCTCTGATACATTGGGACTTTACTGGGCTCACTCACACAAACAGCAAGTTTCCGGCTCTGATACACAGAGACTTTTACAGGACTCACGCACAGCAATAACAGCAAGTTAGTGAGAAGGAGCAGTATTTACCCATGGGAGATATGACTAGTTTATTTTATTTGTTTTAGTAATTTTTAGTAATTTCATAGTAATATTACACATTTCATGAGGTTTCCAGAGGCAAGTGTAAGTATATAAACTGCTGATGTGGGTTAAACACGTTGAGCATGACTAAATTTGGAGCATTTCTGGATTGAGCTCATGGTGCTGGCTGGTCACTCTGGACCTGAAATAGACCAGGCAGGATTTCCACATTCTCAGCCAGATAGAGAAACGAGTGGCCTGCTGATGGGCAGAAAAAGAGACACAGATGGAGCAAGAGGTCCACCCTCCCTGCCAGGCACACTCCCCTTTTGGCACCGAGTGGGCTCTGTGGTGCTCTGCTACCATCAGTCTTCATGGGCAGCAGTGCCTCTGAGCCCTGTGGCCTTGGCTTGATAGGACTATTGTGGGAGCACTGGTACTGTCCCAAGGTAAGTGGGTCAATATTGACTTTTACCTTTACCACAACTCAAACAACTCCTGCTCACTGCAGTCTCCCTATTCATTTGGCCATGCCTGTTTGAGCTGGAGAGCCCATGGCAGAGCTATCCTCTCTCCTCTCTAAATCATCATCATTACGACTTCATTCCCCTCAATGGAATCTGGTCAACCCTACCCCCATGGCAGGCTCGACAGGGCTTTCGGGACTTTTAAATGAGACAAAACAGTTTGAAAGGTCCCTCATGGTAAACAGTTCCAACAGTCAGAACAAATATATCAGATGTACCCAGCAGAAGATTGGGAAAACATAGTCCTGTGGAGAGAGAGAGAGAGAGAGAGACTGAGATGGGAGGCTGAAGGCCATGGCTGTAAAGGAAGCAAAGCTCTCCACTGTTCTGCAAGTGAAAGTGAACTCCCTCTGTGTCCAAAGACACTTCCCACATTAAACAGAGAGCAAAAACACAGGCAAACAACCTGAAGTGACTCCCTGGACTGCAGTCAGCGAGCAAGTGGCCCAAAACAGCCCTTATAAGACTCTCACCAGAACAACAGGCCTTCTCAGCCAAGACTAATAGCATGGGCTAACCAAAGCAGACGCACAGTTCATTCATGTATCTAATGATGAAATATGTGAGCACATACAGAGTTTGCACACACACACACACTCTCTCTCTCTCACAGGAAGAAATATGTAGATGTTGCTGCATCATAGGGATTACACATACAGGTTAACAAAGATACTATACGATTGATTGACACTGAATTGTAATATACTGGACTGTGACAGACTGTGTTTATGTGTGTGTGTGTCCTGCGTCCAAGTGGTGAGAATCTGTGAAGCATCCAGGACAGTTTTTGCAGAGGGAGACACAAATAAAGCTGATGTTTATCAGGTATTCATTGAGTGAAGAAAACACACACACACACACACACACAGAAGGATCCACACTCCATACACACTCGCACGCACACATACTTGAAAAATTTCCTCTGGCTGACAGATTACTTCCAGATGCTGCTACAATACAGAAGGACATAGAGGGGGGTCTGTTTGGCAGGAACTCTGCTCAGAAAATGTTTATTAATATCTTTGGACACAGTTAACGCCAAACTGAAACAAAAAGCAAGCCAAAAAGGTTATGAATTTTGTCTTAATAATAAAATATCCATTTTAAACCATTCTGATCCTATCCGTGTTTGTGAACAGCATTAACAGACATTAATAAGGCCACTCCAATAAAATTAGTTGGTTCTCGGATTTTTTCAGGAAAAATATGGAGCAAGCGAGCAAAATAAAAATAAAAAATGCTCTGAAGGTAAATTAGCACATTCACAGTCTAAATAAATCAATGACTTATTATATCCTACATGATTGAGTTAATGTTCATTAAAGACATTTACTCAAAAAATAAATGTGGCCTAATAAACTTAACGTTCACACCTCACAGCACACTTTTTGTCATGCAGGTTTTAGGCAATGTACGAAAATTCATAATTCTGTCATTCTATGTTATGTAAAGGTTTGATGGTTTGTCAATCTAAGCACCAAGCAAGCTGGCTGTGGAGAGGTATGACGTATAATGTAGACTATGTCTCTGCCTACGTTCAAACTCATTTTTGTCCCAGTTCATCACAGGGCATTAGAACGTCAAAATCGCATTGATTCACCAGATAGAAATTAGATAGTGACTAAAACTCATTCATCAACATGCAGTCATGTGAATCTAGAAAAGAGACGATTTTTTTGCATGAGAAACAGAAAAGTGTGAGTACAACTGTGCAAAGCTCTCATCCTCTTTAATTTCAATGCACTTGTGAAATGTTTTTCCCTTCTGATCAAATATTCTAATAATCGCAAACACTATCAGGATCCCCTTCCACCGGCATCTTTCCTCATATCATGCCTCTTGTCTCTTGCTCTCTGAAGTGAAAGGCACGATTTGATTGGTTTTCGATGTCACGTGAACGCAGCATGCTGTTTTCAGTATTATAGCCATCAGCCACAGTGTTCTCCTTCATTCGTCCCTTCCGACACACAATTGAGATATCGCAACCCCAGTTGCGCGCATGCTGAGCATAACTATAACCAACCCTTTGAAAAAGGGAGCATGCAACTTTGCAGCTGCCTGCAGCCCGCGCAGTCGCGAGCTCTAATAAAGGCAGCCCATATAAAAGTTGCAAACATTCTAATCAC
>JAGFZM010001022.1:129051-153895 GCA_017657215.1 Limnothrissa miodon | reverse complement strand
TCTCTCTCTCTCTCTCTCTCTCTCTCTCTCTCACACACACACACATATGCACACACTGAGCCTAGAGCAAGGCTTAAATCTTTCATGAACCCATGCACACTGAACCATGTCCTTGATGAGGCTCTAAGACTGGAAAGACCCCACAGTCTGATGAGCACATCTCCTGTCTGGTGTGAGTGTGTGTGTGTGTGTGTTTGGGTGACAAGAAAGACTACAGTTGCTATGGCCTGACCAGCACATCTCAATGTCTGCTGTGTATGTGTGTTTGTCCTGTCTATTTCACTTTCCTACACTGCTGTGGCGTGTGCTCAGGGTGCCTTATATCAACTCATTGAGACACTCTGGCTCCATTACTCAACTGTGTGTGTGTGTGTGTGTGTGCATTATGAATAAAGGACAGCTAAGCTCTGTGGAAAGTCTCTGTCTGAGGTCTGTGTGCCCTGTTGCAGGAAGACTGCTCTGAAGACCAGGGCAGTGGTGAGGAGTGGCCGGGGTAGGAGGTTCAGAAAGGGAGTGTGTGTGTTAGAGTGGGTGTAATGGATCAGGCCAAGGTAGGATGTCCATATGGAGGAACTCATCATCGTATAGTTACAGAGAACTAAGCACATACCCACACAAACACATAGGGTTTATCTTCTTCGTGCGAGCATACTGTGTATTTAAAATGTTAATTTGATTATTATTTCACAGGTTCACTGGATAAGCCTGTGTAATGCTGGAATGTAAATGCTTACATGATGGTGATGATGGTTACATTTTTAGGAGACATTTTATATGAACCCTAATGTTCCACCAGAAGATTCCAGAAAAAAAGATTACACAGTAAAAAATGATTAAAGGTTTGTGATGTACAGTACGTATTGTGCAAAAACTCACCACATTGGTCGAAAAATTCAATTTCTTTTAGATTTCAGCATATATTGCCCTAGTTGATTCATCTCTGGCATATACTGTACAAAACCTTGTGAACACCCAACACCAGAGGTGTTCACTAATGCCTAGTGCTATAATGTTTTACGTTCATCTAAATATTATTATACTCATGACTCACACACACACACACATTTCCTGTTCGATGAACGCTTCTCATTTCCATAGCTCCTTTTATATAAATACTCAACACAAGAATGATGTACAGTAAAATCCGAATTAGTTGATTGTTGACACATGTTTACTAAACACAATCCTCCATTCTACCACAGTGCTGACAGATGTGATAATGAGCTAGAATAGTTCAATAATTTTTGTTTTAATTCCTGTGAATCCTGAAATCTTTCCCACATGGGCCTTGAGCATCTTAAAGACCCATAAACACGAAAGAGCTGCTCGCCAACACTTTGAAGGGTTTCAGCTTGTTCTAGAAAGCAAACAGCCCCAGATAGCATCACTGAACACTTTAGCTTTCGTTCAAACCAAGACAGGGATACAAAAAAAAGAAAAGAAAAAAAGAGAAAAGAAAAGACCATGGAATGGATCCAGTTTCCATTTAGAGCCCTAACGTGGCAGAGCCATTTAATATTCCCAGTAATATCAGCAGCTCCTGAAGCCGGCCGGAGCTGTGTAGGGTTTCCTGTGTATGGATTCCTCTGCCCAGATAAATAAACCTTATCCTGCCAGTGGCTGGGCCAGGAGCTCAGGGTGTCCTCTCTGCAGCGGGACGGGACAGGGCTCTGCTGCCTGCGCTGCTCTTGGCCTGCTACCAAGCTGCAGGAGCTCCGCCACAGTAATCTCCCCACTGACTCAGAGCCACCTATGGGCGCAGCCAGCCCAGGAGTGCCCTGCACCCTGCGCAGACAAGTACGGTTATCCAACACGGCACAGCAGGGCGGGATGAGGCGGGCACCCTGGCATCTGTGGGCGTGGGCAACACACAGACGGCTATCACCAGCTTTGCTGTGACTCTCAGTGGCCGTGATGAGGGGAGCCAGTGCTGGTGCCCTACAGGCGAGGCTTATGGCTCAGCATATTGATTTTTAATAAAGACCACATGCAGGAAACACATCTGGCCGCCACTGTACTCACACACACAGCATGGCCACTGTGCGCCGTGTCACATGAGAACAACCCTACACAACCCTGCGCATCCATAGGCTACTGGAGCTGCGTGTCAAATGTCAACCCTACTGCATCCAATCTGCTGCTTGCACATGACCACTGTGTATTGCATGTATATCTCTGTTTGAAACCCCTTAGCTTCTGACCACTGTGCTCGCTGTCCTGGCCAATTGAGCCCTGTGTTTCATGCAAACTCTGGTGAATGTGCAGCCAGCTTACAGCTGTTTAGATATTGTAGAGCTGAGCGTGGGCATCATGTAACATGGAGTTTCCTTGTCCTCATTATCATCAGTTTAGCCCCTCTGTAGAGCCCCATTCTGCCTTTGTCGATCCGGAAATCACATCATACCAGTGGCAGGGCACAAACACATTGTTCTGGATTGGGAGGGCATGGCACAAAAGGCCCACAACAAATGAGCTATGATTCACGTGGTGTTTGATGGAATCTGCAGCCAGATGTGGGCCACAGAGAATGAGGATTTCGCTGGGACTTTGCAGACCTAAAGCATGCTAACTCCATGATCTCGGATGGATGGCAAAAAGAACATTTTTCCTTGTATCAGATGAGGGAAGATCTTTGCTGTAGCCGAGTCTGAATGAACTGCGTGACACGTCTGATTGTCTGAAAACTCTGGACAGATCTGGATCGGTCACTCAGCACAGAGAAATGACAGAGCACTGCTGCACAGACTGGGTCAGAATGCAACTTCTGTCTCTCTGTCTGTTTGTCTGTCTTGCATCACATCATTTTAATTAAAGTGTTTGAAATACTTTGATGACAGAAAAATGTGTTGCTTAACGCCGTCATTTATTACAGGGGTTCATCAGGGACTCCTCTCTGACGACTGGAGGAGGAGATGAGAGCTTGTTCGGACGGTCCCGTCTGGCCCTTTGCATGCATTCCCACACACCCACGCAAGCCTCTAGAGTTTAAAGCCAAGCTGTGATGTGATGCAGAACTGGGTCCCAGATAAGGAGGGGATGCCATTGGCTTGGAGTTCACAGTGCGGCCTCGTGGATGTGAAAATGAGGCAAAAAAAAAGGGTCAGCTTTCAGTCAGGCTCTTCATCAAACTGATAGGTGGTCTCTCAACAAAGAGCTCGGTTTGACATGTCAAAGAAGGGAGAGAATAGCTGATTGGCAGGCATCTTGTTTTAATACGGGACAAAAGAGTGAATGAGTGATGTTCACTGTGAGAGGCGCACTTTAGTCCACCAGGAGCACGCTGGCACACATGGTGTGACTCAAGACAGGCATCTCCTTATGTGACTAGGCACCTTAACCGCTGACTGAACCTCACCCGCTGAGGCTAACTGCTAGCTCTCCTAGCCATATGGAGACCTACAGGGCTTTCTCTGTCCAGAATACTCCGCTTTATCTGCACAAACAGGTCTGTGTCAGTGAACCAAGTCCTCCCTCATTGGAGGAATGGTTTATATTCACAAGGTCAGCCTTCCCTTCTCAACCAAGAGGTCTGAAGCCTAGCCAAGAGGAACTGCAAAGAACAAAGTATTTGGACATTTTAGGAGCCCCCACCCACAAGTCATCTGCTATGTAACAAACCTAGTCAAAACACACACAAACAGACACACAAACCACACCTACACACACACACACAGAAATGCATATACTCACACACGGGTTAAGTTTTGAATCAAAGACCACAAACACAGCCACAACCATCGTTCATCGCAAAGTTTAAGAACATCCATCACACGCTGAGTTCAAGTGTTAGAGCAAATTAATGTATACAAGTATAATGTTCTCTCTAGCCCACAGTCGACTGTCATGGCTCTCTGCTGAAGGAGTGACGCCCACAGTGCAAGACAATGTGAGACATTGCCTAACAGCCTGCCATGTGTTTCCAGTGATGAGGAGGAGGAGTTGGCACTTGATGAGAGAACACTAAATGCATGTGGTTACATTGAAACTAGTGTCATGTGTGTGACTTTAAAGATGTTTAAAACACCTGCCCTCATCACCTAAACTATGGTTAACTTTTTCTTTCGGCTCTCCCATTGCCTGTATTTATAGCTTTATGATCGACATCGGGAGACCTTCCACATGATAACAGGTTAACTGAAACAGCCTTTCTCTTCTTTGCCTGGGGAGAATCTGAAAGTGGCTCTAAACGTTCTCATGAATGTTGTCTCTGAATGTGGTGAGGATGGCAAATTGATATTTCATTGATAATTGACCCGGATTCTGGCTGCACCCCAACAGATTTCCACGCTCGGCTGGAAACTCTGAGTGCTTAATCCGAAGCAGATAAAATCACCTTGAGTTTCAAAGAACACAGGCACTGGAAATGAGAACCAGAGAGAGTCAAGCAGGTCCTCCCGAGCTGGCTCAGCAGAGCAGACAGATAAGGACAAAGACACAGACAGACAGATAAACAGACAGTAATAGAGATACTAACAAAGATACAGACACACGGACAGAGACACAGCCACACTTACTGATTGACAGCCAACAGACAGACAGCCACACAGCCACAAATTCTGGCAGACAGGTATGAGACTGAGGATGAAAGAGAACCTCAAGTGTCTCCATCCATCTCATAGAGAACCGCAGCAGAAAGTCTCTAAAAAAGCCCAGAGTTAAATGTTTTACTAAATTCTGTCTGCAATTTTCCCTTCCCTGGAATCTGATTTTTATTTTCTCTTGTCTGAGTTGCCAGTTGGCTTTTCGGTGACCTTCCAACCAGAGCAGCTCAGAGCAGTAAAAATACACAGACGGAACCGGCCACACACACAAACACGCTTGCACACACACACAGACACACACACATGTGCACATGTGCACACACACATAAACACACACACACACACACACATAAACACACACACATAAACACACATATACTGTACACATAGTCACACGTGGACTTACTTTTCTGTCTTTTCCCATCTAAAACTTACACACACACACACACACACACAGGATCTCATGCAAACACACACAGACGCAGACACACACACACATGCACACACCAATCCCACTCACCTGGCAGCAGGCAGCTGCAGGTCCAGAGCAGCAGAGCGCAGTAGTACTCCATGTGTCAGTGTGTGTGTATGTGTGTGTGTGTGAGGGCTGACAGGGGGAGACCCAGTAGTGTGAGCTCCTCAGAGTAGGGCTACTCTCTCATTGACTCCACGGCTGCTCCAAGCACACACTATATCGGGGGAGAGTAGGAGGGGACTGTGGAGAAGCCAGAAGGAGGTGTACTCAGCCAGCAGCCCAGTCTCCGCTCTCTTTCTCTCTGGCTTGCTTTCTCTTTCACTCGTTCTCTCTATCATTGTCTCCCTCTCCCTGCTTCTCTCCATCCATTTTCTTGTCTGCCATATCATACTCTATAGATATTTTATCCTTAAGACAGAAGGATGTTTATTGCAGTGAATATGTGAATATTGATATGATACTATGTTGATATGATATTATCAACATAATAGAAAAACTTTTACCCCTTTTACAGAGTTAGCGTGAGAGGTTTGAGGAATTATATTCTTGAATTTGAATGACACCATATTTAGGCAAATATATTTCAAAGATTTAAGTATAGGTTGACTCTTGAATGTCTCCTTTGGATGATACAACAGTGATTTAATTTGTGTATACATTTCCAAAAGTAGAAATCAGAGTGACTAGTACATACAATTAAGTGAGTTGTTAGGTGAATTAGGTGAGTGAAAGTTAAGTTAAAGTCTAAGTCTATTCAGCTCAGTGGTGCACTTTTTGCTATGGTCACAAATAGTAATAATTGTAATATGCAGAAACTGCACAGGCTGAGTTACTGTTGTCTATTATGCAACAGATGACTTGGACACATGTCATCAGAACTTGAGGATCACAATTCACAGTTCACACAACTTCATACATGTGTGTAGAGGCATGCTTTTAAACATTTTAAACACACACACACAGACACACGCGTGCTTACACACATACACACACACTCTCTCCTCTCATGCTCACGTGCATACACACACAGATAAACAATCACTGGGCCCATGTGAATACCGACAGCATGCTCGTACACATCTGCAAAAGCAGTTTGCGCCGAATGAAAACGTTTCTCTTGGTCTCATGTTCTGAGGGCTGTGTGGGTTTACATAGTGCTGCTTTGATTTGGATAGCCTCCACCGATAAAGCTCCAGCACCTTTGATCAGTGTGCTAACTCCCCTCAGCTCAGACAATCAGTGTAGGCTCCATGTGTGATGGCTGTGCTAGCCACTTGCTCACCAAATCAGTGTTGGCTGTGTGTGTGTGTGTGTGTGTGTGAGACCACACTGAGCTGCATCCGGTGCACAACTAATACTTAAAAAGTCATCTTCTCTACACGCCAATATTCTAGAGCTGCCAGCGTGGTTCACTTTGCCAAGTCAGGCCTTTTCCCAGCTCTCCCTCTTCTTTTTTGCCAGTTCTGCTCCTCTTTCTTTCCCTTCCCCAAATTTCTCGATTTCTGTCCTCATCTGTCTTTCTATATGATTCTCTCTCTCCCTATCTCACTATGTGACTTACCCTCCATTCCTATCTACTCTATCCACCTTTCCCTTGACCCATCCCATCTAACTCTCCATTATTCATCCTTCTTTCTCCGGGCGGGGGGGTCTCTCCCCAAAGGGTACTATGCATGGCTGGCAACTCTTCCATTATGAGCCCCAGCAGATCACAGTTACAGCTTCTCTTCAGTTCCAAAGAGAACATTTAGAACACTTCATTTACACGTGTGCTTGGTGTTACATAATATTTGATATGTGTCAGTATTTCTCCATACTGCCTGTTTCCACTCTTACTTATAAGAGTCTCTTGGCACAGTTGCCATTATAAATGAGGAGCACATCTTTTATGATCTTACCTGGATAAATGATTGTTTAAAAAAAAAACAAAATAATGGACATGGATATTAAAGCTTCAGACATTAACTCGTCCCTGGTGTGCTGTAAGGAAGATATGCAGGCGCATTGTGGACATACCCACCCTAAGCAGTTAATTATAACAACATAGTAAAACATAGATGCTGACGGTAGGCCTGTTTTTTTTCTTGTTGTTTTTACGGTTCCAGTCAGACTTCCAGTCATTTAAAGAAATATATAAATCTGCAGTAAATGTGAATTCTTTTTATTTGATTCACCATATTTCTCTACCTGAGCTTTTTCAGCACTCAAAGGCAATAACCATCTCTCATTTCTGAACTGTAAATGTGGTATCTTTGTATGGTTAACTTAATGAATTTCTTAAGATGACAGTGAGCTATCCCAACTATTTAGGGAAAAAACTGATGGGTGTACCAAGTGAGCATATGCCTTCCAAGATGTATATACACACTTTTATTTGGGGAGGGCGGGGGGGATTAGGGGGGGGGTACAATCTGTATGTCCTCACTCATAAGCTTGTCGGAAACAAAAGAATCTCTAAGAGAATAGGGAGGGGGCAATTTGGTTTGGTAACTGTCACAAATAAGCATGAAGCAGCTTTTCCAAGTACGCACAGTCCCAGCTCATTGGCTAAGAATCTCCCCGCTGTTGGCCTGGGAGACAGCAGCAATGAGAGACAAATGATAAATCTCAGAGGAACCTACAATTAAAATTAGGGGTCTCTTTTTTTCGGGAAGAAAGGAAGAGAGGCAGGGGGGAGGCTAACGCAGCACAGGAGTTGGATTGCCTCAGTCACTCTTTCCAGCCTGGGGAGCCTATGTCTCTCCATGATGCTCTTGCTGACCAAAATTACTGTGCGGATATTTAACTCCCTGAACATTGCAGGATGGAGAAAGCAAGGGGGGTGTGGAGGTGGTGGTGAAGGAATCTCCCAGGAGAGAGACGTTAGCTTTATGGAAACCTGACTCTCCCTGCTCTCCGTGCTGGAGAATGGAGGTACAGAGCTTGACTGTGAGGTGCATTCTGCTGTCCACACAGAAGCAATGCTGACTTCACTTCACAACCGCAGGGGCCCCTGACACTGCTCCCAGACTGCAAGTAATTACCTCAATCACCTCAGCGCTGGCTCCCGCCTGACACACACACACACACACACACACACAAACGCTCACACACATAGTGCTCTGTCTAAAGTGTAAGCACAGACACAAGCATCAGCAACCAGTGGGTCAACAGCCTGGAGAAACACCCAGGTGACCTGTCTCAGGAGGTCACACTAAGTATGCACAGCGGGACGAGAATGTGTTTATCTTCTCTTACAATGGCTGTGGTCTCAGAGAGAGCCTGACAGTTTGCTTCCCAAAATCTTTTTTCTTTGCCTGCAAAGTGATTCCCAAGGAGAAGCACAAAGAGTGTGAGTGTGTGTGTGTGTGTGTGTGTGTGTGTGGGGGGGTGACTCTGGGGTTGTATGCTACTGTCTGTACTGTACTATTCCTTTGTGAATACAGAGCTCTGAGAATCTCTCTTTGCAAGTGGTTTGGTCAGAATGAACCTAAACAAGATAAGCAGCTGGGGGTCCTGGTGAGTGGCGGTCTGGAATCCCAGTGACAGTCACTCACTTCTGTTCTCAGATGTCTCAGAGATGCTTGACCCCTGCACTAACAGGAAGCTTGGCCACCCAATGACAGTGACCCCTCCTTGCTCCGAAACTCACACTTTCCTGGCCACTAGTAAACAAGGAGGACAGAGTGATGACGCAGTGGGGCTGTCAGTCGTCTTGGGGCTTGGGTTCTGCACTGGTGATCCAATGAGTCATTCGGCCCTCCATCCTTCTGAGATTATTGGTCCCAACACTGGTGACCCAATGACCTAGTCACTCCCTCTGGTCTCCTAACTCTTGAGATTTTGCCCCAACACGGTGAACCAATGACGCAGTCAATCCTCCCACTATCCATCGCCCTGAGACATTTAGCCCCCCTACTGGAGCTGAAGACAGGCATCTTCCCAATGAGAGCAAGAGAGAGACACCGAGCCAGAGAGAGAGAGAGAGAGAGAGAGAGAGAGAGAGAGAAAGGGAAAGAGAGAGAGCTGTAAACTCAGATTCTTGGCACTGGAAGGCCAGTATTGTAAGTGACTGCTCTCCCCCCATAGCCAGTTTGTGGTCAAGGCTGCAGATGCCAATGGAAGAATGAGGGCTGATGTGATGCCACACAGGCAAGCGTGTGCCCTGGGCCAACTTTACTTCGGCCCATATATGCCCACATTTTTTAGTAGCAACGTTCTCAAATTGGTAAGTTCCCCCCCGTAAACGGTATTTGCTGGCTGTACATGGATGTAACATGAAACTCTTCTTGAAGACGTCTTTACAGTAACTAGAAAATTCAGAGCCAAGTTGTTTCCATGCACAACTGCCAAGCATGGGCTGACAGAGAATGTACAGAAAAAGATTTATGTTGTGAAATAAATTCTGTCAAGCTGGGGTCTTATTGAAATAATACATTTTATCTCAGTTTTGCTGATGTCTGATTTTTTTATTCAAAGCAGCACTAGGGTCCATCAGAAAATAGTGACATTGGGATTTACTGTTCCTGTTTTGTTACATTATACAGTCTCCGCTTCAAGAGGGCTTGCTCTGTTTATGGTCAGCACCAGAGGTGAACTTCATGGAAAAAATGTAATCCTCAGCCCACAGTACTCAAACAAGAACACAGCATACACAAGAAGAAGTGAACAAAAAGAGAAAGAGACCATCAGTGTATAGATGTTCCATAAGAGAATATTTTCTAAAAAAAAAAAAAAAGTCTAAAACAACACGTTTGAAAAGAATGGTATTCTCATGGGAAGTACACAGAACGACTAGCTCACCACAGTGGACTGGAATCAAACATGTATTTTCTGGCTAACAATAAAGCAAGAAAATCCCAAACACAGTTTGATCCCACCCTAATAATGCAGTTCGTATTCAACACAAACATCCGCTCCTCTATACTGCTCTACTGATCCCTGCTCTGGCTGGCCACATTTCCCATGGTTCCCTACAGAGGCTCAGTCAAGTATATCAAACATGCTAAAGCTCAAGATCAGAGGATCAAGTACAGAGATGAACAAAACAAAGAACTATGCATCACTGTAAATGGACTTTTATTCTACACAGAAAATATGTCGAATTAAAATGCATTTCAGCTGTGATCATTTGGGCACGATGAGCTTGTTCTGTAGGAATCTGATGGGAGGATCTGATTGGTTTCTTGAGGGCTTGACTGAAATTGCATAAATCAGCTCCAAATATGCACAAAAATGGGCCGGGGAAGTGAATATGTAACTAACAAAAACTGTGTTGAAAGAATGCAGTGGTTTTGGGGTTGAGGCTGACGTTTTCGCAATCACTCAGACCCTGCTGCACAGTCTTCCTTTTACACTCCATATGCCTCTTCTTGCATTCACAAGACAACGGGATGAGATACACACACACACACACACACACACTCATTCTCATGGCAATGGAGCAGTGGTCAGTTGCTGGCTGAGAAAAGCCACTAAGAAGAGATGAGAGCTCATGGCTAACCAAACCAGCTAGACTAGATCCGCACGCCTTCATCTGGAACCTGTATGTCATAAGATGTTTGTTGAGAGATGACATCCAGAATGTATAGCTTTTTTGTGGTCTTCTTGCTTGAGTGAAATGGATGACACCCATTTTCCAGTGAAATCAAGGCACAAGCATACAAACTTTATTTTAGCTATGACCACTTTTGGTCTTTGTAAATATTACATGAATATTATCACATGTTCCTTTCTTGTACATTTAGTGTCTATAAGACCTCAGACATGGACACAGGATTGGTATCAGAATTACACATGAGAACACGCTTGAGAACATTAAATAGCACTACAGAGATGCACATGGTTAGAGGATCGCTAATGGAATTAAATGTGAGTTATAAAAAGGCTAGTGGGTGTGTTAATGTTTGAAGTGTAGCATTTGTATTATGTATGTCACAAAACTTAATTTGTTAATGCTTAATGTAACTTAATGTACAGTAACACACCTGATGTGTGTTACACCAGCTTTTGCCAAGACTGGATATATGAATGTCCTCCATCACCATACCTAAGACCTATAGCCTTCAATGTGACCTACTCATTTTAGTATTAATAATAATAATTTTTCCTGTTTTATTTCCCCTGTCTGGGCCCCACTAATTAAAATGCCAAGCTACAGTATATACCAACAGAAAAAGATGTTGCCTGCAGCTTTGCTTACCATTTCATCCAACTCCATTGAAACCACACAATTTATTCACTGGCTCCTAAACTTTAATTGAACATGCTTGACCACACTGAACCATGTGTAATACAGCAGTCCTCTCCACAGTGACAAGCCCCATCATGGAGGTCCACAGCACACAAACACACACACACAAACATGCACACACACACACACACACACACACACACACACACACAAACACACACATATACACACACAGTTTGACCATGTGTTGTATTGTCAGAGGAGCCAAAAAGCCCAAGCAAGGAAGGGTCATTACCGATTCTGGTGAGAGGACTCCATGACTCAGAGTGTTTGCCAGCGGGGCATTTAACCAGCCTCTCTGCTCAGCTTCAGTTACTTTATGTGCACATTTAATGTGGTTATTCACAGCTTAGCTAGCGAACAGCTTGGCAGCAGTGCAGTTTAATTGTTCGAGAGCTGGTACCAATAGAAAGCTCATTTTAATGTGAAAAATGTTTGAGAAGTCTAGTATAAATATTAGAAAAGCAAGAAATGGTCTAGTCTAGCGGGGTGAGTCATTCTTACTTTTCCAGATATCTGGCAGGCGATGGGGCAGCCTTGCGGTGCCAGTAGCAACACAGGCAGATAGAGTAATGTGGAAAATGAAACCGCACACCCTAGTCTGAGTAAGGCACACAGTTAATACTGAAGCTAACTCAACAAACACACCATCTCTACAAATACACCAAAATACCGGCACGCAGATGCCGCACAAGCCTAACACCCAGCCGAGATCTGAATAAAAGGATCACAAAAATGACCACCCCAAACATTAAGAAAATACAACATAACCTTGAATAAAAACAAAACAATCCAGTACCGAAATCGAATTCTAATAGAAAGGGCATGTTTGAGTCTCAGAATCTTCTCATTCTCAGAGACATTCACAGAGCACATTATAAACAGTAGCCTGACCCTGACTTTATATCATTTTGAGGGGAGGGGGAGTGTGTACGGTAGTACTGTGGTTCTTGTGCAATAACTTTAACTTCAAGTCAAAAGTCAGCTTCTGTCTAGAGAGGGAACATGCACTGCCGTTTCACTGAGCCCCTGCTACAGTTGGAGAGAAA
This sequence comes from Limnothrissa miodon, assembly GCA_017657215.1. NCBI lineage: Eukaryota > Metazoa > Chordata > Actinopteri > Clupeiformes > Clupeidae > Limnothrissa > Limnothrissa miodon. The sequence goes on along the minus strand of JAGFZM010001022.1, from coordinate 141,598 downwards.
GTAATGGAAAAACATGACGAAGGGAATTATTTTAAACAGCTGCATTTTTTTCTTTCAAACCACAAAGTCTGTGATTTTCTGCATGTAATTATTAGTTTTCAACCAACTTCTGCGTAATTATTTATCTTAAGTTGGGCACTTGAATATCAAGCTAAGCTCCTCTTGCTGTCTTTCAGTGTTGGTTGCGTATGAAGAGTTTGAGTATTACATCTTGCAGTAAAGAGGAGGACATTTGCCTTGAGTGATACAGTATATCACTGTGTCTGCAGAATAACATTTAAAGGCCCACTAAGCAACATTTTTCAGTTAATTAATACGTTTCATACTGTTTAGGATGCTAACATGAGTCATTACACGGCGAACAAACGGTGTAGAATGCGCCACTGTGGCCTACAATGGTAGATACAGCATTTGCAGTGTTCAACAGCAGCAGTCCATCTCCAATAGAATGCAGTGCAATACAATACAGCGGTCTTTAGAGGGAGCTCGTAAGAGAAAAAAACAGAACGTTGCTTAGCCCAGCTTTCTTCTTCTTTCTTAGAGTTCAGATTTATATTTATTTTGATGGTCATCCCACAGATTGATTGTCATATGTCATTCCCAGCAGCCCTCTAGGACATGTCAGAATGAAAGCTTTAGCTTGGCTATCCAGATGCTGCAAATTTGCTCTGTAGGCCCATGTGACCCCGGAACACATAAGCAGCCAGAATTCCAGGGACTAATCACACCTGCTTATCTAGCATGTGCAAATAACTTCTCGGCATACTTGCCTGGCTATGAAAGCTATGACTCACAACCAATCAAGGCATCTGCATAGCCTAGCAATACTTTATAGATGTATCTATGCACTATTAAGTGTGTGCACGGTTTAGCAATTTGAGGGACACATTTTGTAACGTTTGTATACAAGAATTTTCATACATGTACAAAAATCTTGCTGTGACATCTTTGGGGCTCCATATGAAACCCCCAAAACTCACAAGACAAGACAAGTACAAGACCACAAGATTTAGACAAACAGAATATAAAACACATAGAATCTAAAACTACACAGTGAAGGTATTTTCTCTTAGAACTTGGAATGACGTGGAATAAATACTGCTCCTGAATCTCTGCTGCTCTGTCCGCTATTTTTAACGTGTGAAAGTTAGTCTAAAGCTCAATTGAATGTCCAGTCACCAACAACAGTAAACTGTAGTAACAGCCATCAAACAGTGAGAAAAAAGGACATAATGTAAACAGGGAGCCAACTTTATAAACAAAGGAACGAGATCTCCCTGTTTCCCCTCACGTAGGCTTTCAAATGATGCCATGTAAAAAAAAAAAAATGTTTTAGTTTAAAAAGCATGACAGAGAGTTCTAAATCCAAACAATAACAGCATCAAGCAAAGCAGCAGCTATCTGTACATTAATCAAATCAAAGCAGCACTGTGGGGGAACACTTCTAAAACAGGAAGAAAATAGGAACTCAAAATTATTCTGAACAAAAAGAAGATGAATACAGTACCTTTTCACCAAAATATTGTGCAATACAATGTTATAGAATAAGGCCATACTGATAATAAATGTAGAGCTAACTTGTGAAATGCATGTCAGTCAGTTAAAGAAGTTTTGCCACGGACCAAGTGTTGTTACATTTAAGGTATAATAAAAGCCATTTGGAGGAGACTACATTTAGTGCACACTTAAATACACTTTTCAGGTTAGTGTTAATTATAAGCTTCATGCTTTGTTGTTGAATAGTTTGACAGCTTCATGGAAGGAGTTTTTCCCCAATCTGGATGTACTGTGGTACTGTGGAAAGATAAGAGTTTGGGGCAAGCTGTGTCCTTAGCAATGCGTGTGGTTTTGCACAAACAGTGGGTGTAGATGTCAGAGAGGAAAGGAAGAGAGGTCCCAGTGATTTTCTCAGCCATCCTCACAATGGGGCCTCACACTGCAGGGCCTTTCATTTTCTAGCAGTGTAGTCACCCAATCACATTGTGATGGCACTGCTGAGGAAACTATCAATAGTTTCTCTGTAGATGGTTGTCAGGGAAGGAGGGGGATGCTGGCGTTTTATTTGCAATGTACTGAGTGTTCTGAGTCCATGTGTTTAGGTTATCTGTGTCAAGGTTATCTGTTAGGTCAACTGAACGGACATTTATGGACAAAGGGATGTGCATACCTGGAGATAATCTGAAATCACTGATTAGTTGTTTTGTTCTGTTCCCTGAATGTTTTGTTGAGGCATTGACCTCTCAGTTGAACCTCCAATAGCCGTGTTCACACTATTGGGCCAAAAGCAGGCTGATTCGGGCGAGCCACGCCCCAGTGCGTTCACACTGTCGGCTCTATGTATTTGCGCTGACTGCATAGCAATGCACTCAACCATCATCTTCTTAGTGTATTTGTATTATGGTCCACATCAGTAACGTTACGCACGCATTGTTCCACGCTGTTTACCTCCATTTCTCAGAAGGTACTTGTTGTTGCTTACAGCTTGCACGCTTTTGCAAATGTAAGTTACACTTAGTCTCGTGTATTTTGGGCAAGCCTCCCACACTTTAAAATAGGCGGTGTGACTGACTGTTTTGCCAGTTTGGGGCGGGTCTAAGCGTACTCGAAACAGGACTGTTGCCCGACAGGGTGAATGCACAACCAGAGGCCAGTGGCACTGGGCCATTAGAAACCAATTCACCCGAGAATGGCCTTGGCCTGACCTGGGCCGATAGTGTGAACACTATTGGAACACTATTGACACTTCCTTTCCTGTAGACAGTCATTAGCATCCATGCTTCCAGTTACCTTGGACGAACTTAACACACCCTTCCCCAAACATGGCCAAACAAAAGATGGAAAGCAGGATCATTCAAGACAAGTGGGAGGCAGATTGGCGCGTTACTTTGTCCAAGTTTTTAGTTTTGGGTCACTTTGAATTTGAGTTTGACACCCCTGCTCTAACTCAACAGAGTTATTGTAGGTGGCAGCCTGCTTGAACATATGCCTCTCGAAGAGACTGGATTTGTTTGTAAACCAAAGCAATGATCATTTGTAAAGTATGCATAATGTCTAGTTGATAAATATGATTTCTTTGGTCATAACTTAGTTATTTTCTGTTTCATTCCCCAGCAGAATGATGAGAACCGAGAGAGCTTTCCTTCCCCATTTTATTATTTCCTCTTCAGTTACTCATGTTTTAATTTATTGCAACCTTACATGAATTTGAGATGAAATATTTTCCATATTCAATATAAATTTTATAATTAAAGCAGTATTATGTTTTCTTATTCCCTAAATGGTGTTGTCTCACTCCTATAATATATTCTGTTGGATGATGCAAAGAAAACCCATGAAGCAGGGCACCAATAAACTGTAGATGAGAATTTCATGATATCACTTTCCTGGACTTGTGTCTCAGTCACCACAACTATGGCAAAAACACAAGGGAACGGGTAAAAATAATCGCATCATCAACGTCACAGATGCTCAAAAAAGAACAGACACTTTCCTGAAATAGAAAGAGAGAAAAGGGGGACTTGGAAAACATTCGGAGGCACCTTTAAGGATAAAGAAAAAATATGGCTGGCAGACTCCGGCTCTTGCCTTGCCAAACAGAGCCTTGGTCCTGGAATTTAGTTGTTAGGCTGGAAACACCAGCTGAGAAGTTCGACTTTTCTATTACTCCATAGTGATTTACGAACAGGGCTGTCTCCAAATGCCTCCAGGTAGAGGGGCCTGGGGCCTACTGTGTGGTGGCTGGTCCCTCAGTGCTGTGTCTGAGTCTGGCCCTTCAGACTGTGTCAGGCAAAGGTAAACATACCCGTTAGACATTAAGGAAAGAGACAGCCATTCACAGGGCCACTGGAGCCACAAGCCATCAGTCTGAATTAGGTTTGCTTTGAACACTTTGTCATTCCCCAGCACCAGGAAACGTGTCACAGTATTTGAAGCCGGAGGTCAGAATGGTTTGTTCAGCTGAAGGCATATGGAGGCCAAGTACAGGGAAAACGACTAGCTTGAGTGGAACTGACTGAAACTCAAGACAGCTTGAGGCTGGGATTTCCATAGAATACAAATGCCTATCGTGTCAACGTCTGCAGTGCTGATATATATTGGCATCTTTTGATGGAGACTAGCAGAGAATGAATTATTGTGTTTCAGCTGTCATGAGAGTAGACATAAGTAGAAACAGTGATACAACACATGCAAACTAGAAGGTGATTACCAGAATATCTACTAGTCTATAGTTTGTAGATGTTAGCAAATAGTAGATGTTAGTAAATAGATTTAGGTACAGCGTGTCTAAACTGTCTCAGTTTTCAATTACTATAGTCAGGAAACTCAAAAGAAGAGTTGGTGCTCAGCAGATTTAGCAATGTTCAGGGTTTATTTTTCCTCTGCATCAGAGACAAAATCTCATTCTACAGAAATCTCAAAAATGTAGCGTTGGTTTATGTCTGACAACATACACACATTTTCTCACATGTAGCAGCAACAAGTGTTTGTTTACCAGCTGGCAGTGATCAGACAATCAGAATCTGTAGGCAATTAAGACACCAACCAAGCATTTATGATTACAGAGAGAATAAAAAGTGTACAGATGGTCTTTAAGTTCAGGAGCGGAAACCATGAAGTAGGCCTTCACCATCTTGAGTGCAGACATGAGAAGACAGGTAAGGAACAGTCTCTATAGTTGTCATGAAGGTGTGAGCATTCACATGTAAAACCAACAGAAGAGAAAAAACTTATGCCCCTGTTTTTCTAAGATATGTGTGATCTTCGGCAGCACTGAGATCAATGGTTTGGGGACCAGCTGCTCTGGTGGTATTTTGTTGCGGTTCAGGTGGGATGCCTGTTTTTTTATGGTGAGCTCAGGCTTGTTAATGGAAAGCTGTGGAATGAGGAGTTGAGGCTGGCCTGTGAGCTGTGTAAGCAGTGGGTGAAGCGGCCCTAATTGAAGCAAGAGACCAGGACTTAGTGTTAGCTCCCGCGTCCCTTTGAGGCCAGGACACAGGAGGGCCACACAGACACACACATGCACACACTGTCTCACACACACATACACACACACACACACACACACACACACACACACTGTCTTACACACATATGCGCACACACACACACACATACATGCAGATGCAGAATGGGTGTTTTTGCAGTGGCCAATCCAGATGGGAGGAATCCTGCACGAAAGCTGCGGACCAACCAGGCCCACCAACATCGACGGACATTGTATAAACTCAGACAAACACCAAACAAACGGAGACATGCACATGCTTGAAAGTGATTCCATTTATTTAGCACTGTCTAATGACAAACAACAGTACAGCTGCAGACTAAAGAAAAACAGGTGAAAAGATGATTGTAAACAAACCCACAACATATTCCAGCAGCAGACAAATTTTGCTAAACACATTGCTGTCTCAAGGTGTAATGATGCTCACAGTGAAAACTGTAAAAAAATACTTTTTTTCTTCATATTTATTTAAACTTTTTCAGTGTTTGTTATTTATTTTAATTCAGACATTGTTATTGTGATATGTCACAGCAATTGTGTGAGGACCTCATTGGTGAAACTAGTAGTTGGTTTTTTTTTTGTTTTTTTTTTTTGACGGATCACTTGCTTGAGGAAGGAATCTTGGTCGTTTTGTTTGTCTGCCACTGCATAACAGGGAGTATTCTTAACTTCTTAAATGCTACCACATGGGCCTTGCGACTGTCATCTCCTTAGTGCAAATCAATGTGTTGCTTTTCAGACTGCCTCTTTTTGCATAGATAATGTTTCTGAACCGTGTCAGTATCTCCATTTTGGAACTCAGAGACAAATACCTGAAGACAAATTTATAGCCAATAAGATATCATTCACCCTTGAAGCTCCGCAAGAATGTTTGATTTTCACACAGACTGTCTGGCCATGAACAGGTCATTGGTGTGTGTGTGTGTTTTTTTTTTTTTTTTTACATTACTCAACAAAAGTGTTGCCTGACTGAACCAAACAATACCATGACTAGGTAAGAGTAATGGCTTTAAGAGAAGGGAAAATGCCATGAGTGGAATGCTATACTTAATGTATCATTCTGCGTTGCAACCCGACTGAGGCGAGAGACTGGAGTCACACTGGGGATTTTTCCACGGAAAACCGGCATAAATCAGCTGCCTCTATGACCAGCAGGTGAAATAATAAAACTGTGAGAATGTCGTTCTGACAGGAGATGCAGGCAGGAGCTGTGGCTGGGGCAAGGATAATGGGAAAGCAACGCAGAGGCAACAGGAGACGCAGTGGAAAAATCTTTGACCGACAAAAAGACTAGACGTTAAGTATGCAGTTGTGTGTGTAGAGAGCAAACTTGCTCCATAACACCCTCTCCTCTGTCTCATTCTCCCTTTGTCTATTTCTGTCTCTCTCTCTTTCTCTCTATATGTTATTTTCTCAAAGAGTTCCACTTCACAATGCACTAGACCAGACACAGCAACACATAGCAGCACCAAACTAAGATATGTCTCTGTAAGAGGAGGGTTTCTGTAGATGAGAGAAATGCTGAGTAATTCTGGTCCTTATCTCTAACTAACCCGTATTGTGTCTGCTCTGTCTCCATCTCTCTCCCTCTCTCTCTCTCTCTCTCTCTCTCTCTCTCTCTCTCTCTCTCTCTCCTGCCTAGGCCTGGCCCCGGACTCTCTCCCCTCACTGGAGGAGGAAGTGGTTTCTGTGCAGACTGTGGCGGGCTGGAGGATTGTGCCGAGCGCTTGGGGGAGCTGTAACCGGAGAGCGCGGCATTAAAAGTTCCACCGGAGTAACATCTTCTACTGGGGCGGGAGTTAGTGGTCCGTTGGTGTTGGGGGTGTGGAGTGTGTTTATGTGTGTGTGTGAGGGGTGGGTGCCATTTGTGTGTGTTTATCTAAGACAGAGCAGATAGCTCAGGAGAAGTAGACTGCCTCCTTTTGGTGGGAGGCAGGGGATGACAACGCCAACACTCAGAGGGATGACCCAGAGTATGTCAGTAAGATCAGATTGTTTTTCAGTTAAGTGTAATGAGAAGCATTTAAACAAGAATGTACAGAATCTGACCATTTCATTGCATTTTTTACTTCATCTTTTATTAGCCTTCCTGCATGCCAACCGTTCATTCTTTCATTCTTGCAGATGACGTTTGATGAGATCCTTCCATCTCTAAGGTACAGACTGAGGCAAAGGCACCAAAGCCCAATCTCTGCTTTGTTATCTGTTCTGAATTCTGAAAGGCATCTGCCAGTCTCTGAGTAATGAGAGTATTTTTAAACTTCAAGGGTCTTGTTATCGGAGCTATCTGCCTGTCATCTTTTTAGACGTAATGGGAGCAGACTGACTGGAGTTCAGCCTCATTTACAGCCCATTTGATTTGGCCCTGAAATAGGGCATGGAAATGAAACTTGATTCAAATATTTAGAAATGTGTGTGTGTGTGTGTGTGTGTGTGTGTGTGTGTGTGTGTGTGTGTGTGAGAGAGAGAGAGAGAAAGAGAGAGAGAGAGAGAGAGAATGAGAAAGAGAGAGAAAGAGAGAGAGAGATGTAACCTACAGTATGTGTTTAAGAGAATACATCTAAAGGATGTTGGGCTGCAATACTACATATGACCACAGGGAGGCAATATGAACTCTATGTTATGTGTTTGGTGTGAGAAACCTTAACAATATTATTCAATGTAAATAACCATTACAACTACACAGCTATAGAATTTCAGACACAAGGCCACATTAATTTCTTGGCTGAGAATAAAATGTAGTCCTTTCATGACTCGTGTTATTTATTTAACCTTCTATGGTGTGAACAAAGGCCAATTCCATTATTTTGAGGAGACAGACATATTACACTGTAGGTCATAGAAAACTATGGATGCACTTAGTAATGGCACTGAACTAGCTGAATTTGGAATTGATTATTATCAAGTCTGTTTTTCTTTTATAATTACAAAGGAAAATGCATCTATTAAGATGAAAAAGAGGAAAAGAGACTAATATCACTTTCAGACCTTTCAGATACTCCTAAATACCCTATGGGTTCACAACAGATCAAACCAATATATCAACAGACTGCTCAAGTCATACAGAGATTTACAATACAACAGAGAAAACATTCCACATTTGCTATATCATTCATTAAAAATATAGTAACAGCATTATACACTCCCAAATCCATGGGAATGTGCTTGCTAACAAAAAAATGCCAATCAGTGATGGTCAGTTTTTGTGTGTTAGCCTACTTTGACTTACAGACTGGTAATAATTGTAATTTTGGGTTTCATTCAGTTTCAGTTTTGCTTTTTCCATCACGTCACATCAGATCCTGCAATAACTGCAGGGCTACACTAGAGGTTGCCTAGAGACCCTTCAATCAACCCGTAATGAGACGTTTAATCATCAAATCAACTGAAGCTGGTAAACTAGTAACCTGAACACAGTGCCTAGTGTTCCTTAAAAGTCAAAGTTGAAAAATGAAATAAGACATCTTTTGTTGATGTGACATCAATCCTTTAGGAAGACCAGGTAGACTGTGGTATGTTTTTTTCTACATACCTATAACCATCACGGTTGACAAAAGGGCACATTACATTTTTCTATTACAAATGGCAACAACAGGAGACCACAGCTTGGAGGGGCCAGTGTTTCAACCACCCTTGTCAACCATTATTTTCTACATATATTAACATGGTGTTTTGAAATTAGCATGCTGCTTTGCATGTTTTAAAATTACTGTTCCACCTTTATGTCATACAATTTTATCTGTAACCAAAGAGGTATTAAATAAAATATTATCCCTAAAAATACTTTTTTTGCCTAAGAATTAGAATTTCCAGCATTAAAAAAAATAAAATATTCATGTGAGTAATGTATTGTAGGCCCATATAGGCAAAGTATGACAGTATTTAAAATGGAAAATACTTCCAAGTATAAAAGTACCAATGATGACATTGATGTTAATATAACTTTGACCACCAGTGCACTTTTGTGTGCCATTTATGTTTATGTGATAAAATGTTATAAAATGTTTATCAAACTAATTCCCAGTTAGCCAGTAGATCTTTACATGATTTACTTTGATACTTTTTATCAAAGTCTCCTATTTGGTTTATTATTACTGTAATGACATGAAAGACAACTGTAACCTGAGTATTAATCAAGTCATATTAGACATAATGTGCATTTCTGGTCATTTCCTTATCTCCAGATGGAGGCTATTGTGATCTCCAGTTCAGGAACACAATAAGGAAAGGGTCATTATATCTTGCAGGATGTCCTGCCAAAAAACTGTTTTCCCCTCTTGCACTGAGACCTAAACCATCATTCTCTCTTTCTCTCTCTCTCTCTCTCTTGCAACCACACACACAGACACACACAGCCACACACAGACACACACACACACACACACACACACACACACACACGTGACAGGCACAATACATTATTACATTAACAATGGAGTTTTTCAAAGCAGAGGAAGGGCTGGGATAGGTTTAGTCCAGCACAAAAAATATTTCATGAAATGTAATATTTATTTTAAAAGTCTAATTATAAACCATCAGTCTGCACAAATTGTCAAAATAATTTTGTATTTTTGCCTTATTTCTCTGTACTAAATAATGCAGAGAACTTGTAGGCTTACAAATAATTGTGTTTTTTAGACAAAGAAAAATATTTTCTTACATACACATGAAGTTTCAAAAGACAGGGGGCAGTAAACTGCAATGTATTCTTGTGCAGTGATCAATGTTTATGTGTCTGTGTGTGTGTGTGTGTGTGTGTGTGTGTGTGTGTGTGTGTGTGTGTTGACGCCCTCTCGGACAGCACCTCCTTGCTGCCATATGCATCAATAAGCGCCGTTAGACCACCCTGTAATCAGACTGACAGGAGGAGGGGAGGAGCAAAGAGACGAACCCGCCAGCATCTGTGTGTGTGTGTGTGTGTGTGTGTGTGTGTGTGTGTGTGTGTTCATGCATGCGTATGCAGTGGGTCTGACAGCAGGAGAAGGAGGAGGGGATCCTAGCAGCACCGCTCCTGTTGTAGTAACCAGCACGGACACTCAAACTCACACACACACTTACGCACACACACACTCTGATTACTTCACTGCACCACTTCACAGAGCAGCAGCGAGAGCAGCAGCACAAGCAACAGCAACGGCAGCACCAATTGGCTCCCTCACTTACTGCAAGACAGTAACGTTGCCCTCCCTCCCTCTCTCCCTCCCTCTCTCTCTCTCTCTCTCTCTCTCTCTCTCTCTATCCCTCCTCCTCCGCTGGATCTCTCTATCACCGGGAGACCTGCGCACGCAGCTCAGTAAGTCTGCACTCTGCGTTAAGGGCACACGAGCCGGGCTCTCTCACACTGCCTCTGCATGACTGTCACAAAGGTAAGACCGGGCGAATGGACGTATGGCTGACTGCCACTGCGGCTGAGTTAGGACATTGTGTGTGTGTGTGTGTGTGTGTGTGTCAGTGCGATTTTGTGACACTGAGCTCGGTGGGCGGAGGGTTGCCGGCACAGGTGGAGTGTCCCTCTGTGAGTGTGTGTGTGTGTGTTTACGATGGTTGCGGCGGGATGGGACGGGGCGACTCTGATTTAAGCTCGCCATCGCCAGGATTGCAGCTTTAACTCTCTGATTACTATCCGAAGCCTTTAATCCAGGCTTGTCCTGCATATGGGCAAAGTTGTGCTTTTAGGAAGCCGGGGAAGAAGCGTCCATGCAGGACTTGGGTGTGTTCTGGGCAGGATGGTGGCGTGTGCCAGTCAGCGTGTGGTTGTCATGGAGAGGGAGGGTAGGGGTGTGGGCCAGCATGGGCACAGAACAAGAGGGTAGCATGTGGGTCTGTCCTCTACCGGAGGGGATGCCAATAATAGCTTGCTTCACCTTCGCTCTGTGTGTGTGTGCATGTGTGTGTATGTACTACATATATGTATGTGTGGCCATGAGTGTTTGAGTATGTGCATGATTGCCTGTGTGTGTGTGTTGTGTGTGTGTCTGCATGTGTTTGGGCTGTGTGTGTTTACATGTGTTTGTATTGCATAGGTGTGGATCTGCGTCCTGTTTGTGACAGAAAGGAAGGCTTAAAAAAGCAGCAGGTTATCTTCAACTGTGTGTGTGTGTGTTTATGTGTGTGTGTTTACATGTGTTGGGCTAAGAGCTGAGAGGATGGAGTTGGCAGCAGAAGGCCAAATCATCTTAATCAATTAAGGGGGGCGCTGGGCAGAAGAGGGCATTCTCTGTGATAGCAATGTGCCACTCCTGTGCAAAGCATTACTGAGACACTCAAAATAGACCCGCGGCTCTCTCCACACAGCACACACACACACACACACACACACACACACACACACACACAAAAACACCCACCTCTGCACACACACCCACCCACACACACTCCACCAGGGCTCTGTGATTCACCCGACAGGCTCATATCGGGTGCATCTAGCTTTATAATAGGATTACAGTGAAACACACAGTTGGGCTGAGTGGAGCGGAGCGTGGCACAGTCCAGTCTGCTTAGGCCTCAGTGCCTGTCAGTGTTTGTTTGAGTCACACACAGAGCAATTCGCTACATGTTTGTTTGTTACACAGCGCAGTGTATTCTTCACTGTTCATTTGTGTGTGTTTACATTCTCATCCAGGGTGTATACTGCACTGTATGTTTGTCTAATATGCTGCTTAAACTGTTGTCTAATATGCTGCTTTCTCAATGTGCATTCTAATCTGTATGTGTATGTTTGGTACACATCTTAGCATGAAGACTTATTTGTGAGTATCTTTGATACACGTCAGTATATATATTTATACTGGATACATACAAGAGTGCATACTTACTTGTATGTGTATTTCAATTTCAGACAGACCTTAGATTTTTAAACAGAGACCACTGTGTGTTAAGTGTTAAGATAAGTGTGTACTTATTTGTATGTGCGAGCCTGTTACTAAACTCAGAGTGCATACATATTTGTATGTGTATTATTGGAACACAGTACAGACATTATTTAGCCCTAAACCTAAACGTGCATTCTACTGTATTCAGATTTCACCATGTTATCATATGGGAAAGAGTAAATGTGCAGCCGAATTTATATTTGACCACGCTATCAAACTATATGTGCTTGACTAAATGTGTGGGTCTCAACTATTGTATATGAAAAAGCTGATTTGTGTGGTTTAGGAGGCAGTTGCTGGGCAGCTGTTGGGTGTTAGTCAGGAAATTTGCCTTTAATCTCCAGGGCTGCCCCATTTTATCTGCCAGACGTCACCTTTTCTTCTCAGAAAGCTCACCTTTTATCTGGGAGACTCTGCCGCTGGATAGGGGAGAAGCCAGCTGCAGGTGGCGTCCATGGAGTCGTCCATCTCGGGCAGGGATAGACAGGAGACAGGGTGGGGCTGTTGACTGACACTGTGTGTCCTTGGGCTGGAGGTCGGGCTTTTGCTGATGGAGCGGAGCCAATGAGGGAGTGGGTCAAGAGCAGGAGTTAGTGTGTGCGTGTGTGTGTGTGTTTGTGCATATGTGTGTGTGTGTGTGTGTGTGTCAGAGAGTGAAAAAAGAAAGATAAGG